>OY720317.1:7424602-7728424 GCA_963082785.1 Philonthus spinipes
GAAGTATGGTGATTTTTAACTATCTATGTCAGAAATCATTTTGAAGTGATGCAATGAATTTATGAAGAGTTAGAGCGGGGAATTTACGTTTGGGGTGTATATTTTTATTACGTGGGATACATAGGACGAATTTGTGTGCTAAAAAGGAAAATCTCTGTTCTAAAGGAGTGATATTGGTTATTACATAAAGAAGTGGATTTGAAGGATTATGTAGGGGGTTTAGGGAACGCATAATTTTTGTTAGCACTATAAGGGCCGCTTTTTAGCGACTTGTAAGTTTTTAAGGGTGAGAATGGTAAGCAAGGATGGCAGAGTAATCAAGTAACGGGCGGCACACCATTTTATACATATGCACTACTGTTTTTGTGCTTATTACCTTTTGTTTACCGGTAAGGGTTGTGAAATGTGCCGCCCATTTTTTACTTTGGTTTTTAAGATGCTGGACTGGTCTTTAAAGGTATGTTTAGAATCGAATAGGATGCCTAGGTATTTGCAGTTGGTTGAGGGGTAAATGATTTGGTTGTTTATTGGTATGGAGAGAAGAGGATTATGTGATCTGTCATAATATTATTCTCAGATTTTTATATTTTCAGATGATTTCGGACAATAATATTCTCTCCCTTCCCATCTTATTATTTATTCGAATTTTTATATGGAACTGGTAAAATATATTCGGAATTATTTGTCCAGTCAATTTGAAATATAGAATACATATTGGTAGTGAAATAATAACAGAATTTATTATTATATATTTTAAATATATTATTTGTTGCACACTTGAATTTAACAAAGAAAAGCCCACATGTGTATATTTACGATCATGCGGATGGGCGAACGTAAATTTGCAAATGAATATACCTGTATGCCATTTGTTCAATGCACTACGTAATCCATTGTATTAAATACATTTTTCCATAAAAATAATTATCAAACCTTTTAGCAAGAATAATCACGGAAAACTTATAAACCATATCACAACAATATTATATTTATGAATTAATAATTTTAAATTGGCGGAAAGACCACTGTTCGATAGCCAATTAACAGACTTTTAGAATATACATTTATAATATTTTCTACATATGTAGATGTTGTATTACGTTTGTCAATAAAAATTATATATATATAATATATATAACTCTAAATTAAAAACCTTTCATAAATAATGTTCCGATTTTCCCGTATTTTCCATAATTTTACATTTTATTATTCAGTTCCTGTAGAAGTAATTGTATAAAAGGACAATACAATTACTTATTCCATAATAGAATAAAATATTAAATCAAAAAAAAAAAAACGTTGCATTGCACAATCATGGACTGGGTTAGTCTTTGTTGTTTTGTTCTTTGACTCATTCGTAATCCCCTTGCAATTGTGGAACAGTAAATGTTCATAGTATAAACCAGCCGTGTATTTGTCCAGAAAGTAATTGTTTCAATGGATATTTGTTTAAGTAGTTTACGTAAGTCAATGTTGCAGTGGCCAAAGAGAAAATAATTAATTTCTATTAATTATTTACAAAATCTTCCTATTTGATTATTACTTTTATGTGTGATAATCATTACCACAAGTTCCTTGTTTGCCATTTTTATTACAAATTGAATAAATTAAATCTTGCTATTTAAACTTTGCAAATCGAGCGTTATCATTACATTAACGAGCACGTTTTAAGTAAGCCATCCTCGTTAATCTTCGCGTAACTTCAATATGCACACCATCTACGTAATAATTAGCGACCTTGAAAGTTAATCGAGCTGACTTTGAATATGTTTACAGCCAAGTTTAGTCCTGTATCTCTTGTTTTATGAATAGATACACAACGCTAATGTTTTGGCGAATCAATACTAATTTAATCAATAACATAATTTATAGTTACAGATATCCAAAGCCAATCTTTATTATTAGTTCTAAAATAATATACATTTTTACAGTGGTTCTTAATGGGAGCAATCTCCCATTTTAATTAATACATTTAATTTTATTATTATTTATTAACTCTAGCTACTTAAAATAACCCATTTAGCTATGAGCCCCCTGTGAAGGGGTATAAAGTCTGAGGAATGACTCACCAGAAACCAGAGAACAACCATTACGTCAAGGCGTAATGCATTACAAAATAATTATGACATTTGTCCAAAAATTAAAAAAAAACTGTTTTTTAGAGGTTGTTTTGGGAGTATTTTTCGAGAGTGTTTTAGGTGTGTTTTGGGGGTAGTTTTTTTTAGTGTTTAGGGTTGCTTCTCGGGGGTGTTGTTAGAGGGTGTTTTTCTAGGGTGTATAGTACAGAAGGTTTTTTTTGCCTGATTACAATTTCTTTAATCTAAAACAAAAACTAAAACGTATATGTATTTCTTCGGCAATTTTATATAATTTTCGGGGGTCGAGTTTTGGAAATTGTTTTCGGAGGATGTTTTGGAAATCGTTTTTTTAAAAAGTTTTAAGAGAGGATGTATTTACAGGAGAGTGATTTTCAATTATATATTTTTTAAGCGATGCTTTTTGTAGTGCTTTGATTATAATTAATTTTGATTGAGACATTTTTCATTTATTATTTTTAAGGGATGTGGCATGGTTATTTTTAGAGATGAATTACATTTCTTTTTAAATCGAAAAGAAAAAAATATATTAAAGCAAAGCTGTATCTAAAATTTTCAAAAACGGGGGATGGAGGGTAGGCCGTGGTTGACTTGAAAATAATCATTTAATTTGAATAATTCATTTTTTAAATATTGTTATGTAGCAGGGTGGTTCGGACCAGGCCTAAAAAACGACCGGTAATACCTCAAAATAGTCAAAATATATATTTCCATCAAAATATTTTATTCAAAACGTAAATATAATTAAAACGTAATGCATTACGACTCCCATTACAGTGTAATATATTACGTTTTCCATAGTTACAATATAATGCATTAAGTTTCCCATAATTATAATGTGTAATTAATTACGTTTCTCATAATTATAGTTACAGCTTAATACATTACGTATCCAATAATTATAATTACAGTGTAATGTATTTCGATTTCCACAATTATAGTTATAACATAATTGTAACTATAACATAATTAAATTACAATTTTGCCCAACACTGCTCGTTACTTACAAAATTTAATAGCTTGTGATTATTTGTTATTTTCAAGCAACATGGTAAAATTTATAGATTATTTTTTTTATAAAAGAAAAACAAAGTATATATCGACACAATCATAATAGATTATAAACATTGATTTAACTTTTATTTGCTTTAATTAGGTTAGAGCATGTACATATGGTTGATCGATTTTCTATGGCTAAAGTGATTATTTCAGTGGTATACATATAACTAATACAAAATTAAAATGTTTGCAATAGTGATTCACTAATGCGTACATTACAATTTGTGTTTCTAATTATTAATATTAATACGTTAGTTCACTTAACATAAGAGTTTTGATAAATCGTAATTGGGAATTAAAACGACTCCTATCTAAATTCTGTACTCTTATGTTGACCTTAACCCTAACCTATCTACACGACAGCTGTTTTCTATTTATATTGTTAGTCATCTTGACAAACCGCTAAGTGCAATTACCTGTATTATTGTTTTTATTTTCATTGTTGCTTATTACCCTCATATCCGTTGCACCCACAATAAGGTGAAATAAGAATAACTGTCCTGTACGCACCACAAATCGTTCAAATCATCACTTGCGCGAAATGGTTTCATGCTAAATGAATTAAAATGCCTGACAATGAACTCAAACTTTTTCATGATAGTGGCCCAAAAGGATTAAAATGATCTTGAGCGTTTCATATAAAATAGGGTTGAATGGAAATCCATCCTCTAAACAGAGGAGTTCAATCACCACCAAACCTGTAGAAACTATTGCATATATAAAAAATATGATGGAATGCAAATTAGACAATTTTAAAAATCAATTTGTCATCTACTATTCTCGGAACTTGAAACAAAATTCGAAAACACTATTTCAAAAATTAATCAACTAGAAAACGAAAATAGTTATCACCGCAAAACCCTTTAAGAAAGTAAATTGAACTCTCTCTTAATTACTAACTCTGTCTCAAATGAAATTAATGAAAGAATTAAGCGATCTCGTAATATTATTTAATTACCATAAAAGAAGATGCTACATCTGATATTCAAAATGTGATGAATATTTTTAAAACAATTAATGTTGATATTTCGCAATTCATGCATACTTTTAGATTGGGTATAAAATCTTCAAACAAATGTCGAACTATTATGAACAGCGTCGACGATGTATATATACTTTCGCCCGTACATTTTTGGAAATAAGTTTACTATCTACACAGATCACAAACCTCTCGAATGGCTAGCTTCTCTTAAGGAACCAAACTCTCGTTTCATCCAATAGAAACTTGAACTGGAAGAATATACGAAATAAAATACAAAAAAGGCAAAATCAATACAAACGCAAGTTATTCTGATACGGAATATCCATCAGAAGATCTAAAAAGGTATATAAAAACCATCAGACATACCTCGATTCGAATTGGAAGAAATCAGTGGTATACCATACCTGAGCACATAAAAACCAACCAACATCCTTCAAGATGTCATGGTCCGACCAGCATTTACCAACGAGACCATACACACGTCTCACGGAGACCCAATACTCGAAATACCGATATCCGGAAAACATTAAATCAATACCAGAATCAAATAATTATAAAAAACAACGATACAAATCAAACATTCATTAAGTCTTTCAAACCTTTTGCTACGAAAAAAGAGAACAATTGTATCAATCCCCAATATTAATTTTAACCCGGAACTAATAAAATTTATAAAAATCCTAATTTCACCTAACATCGTATTCCATCTACTCCGAAGAAGAAAATATTATAACAAATGTAATCAGGATTATTCAATCGCAGTTTAGACCAAATTCTTTAAAATTAATTCAATCAACAAAATTAGTAACAAAATTAGTATCGGATATAACAGAGAGTAGCGAACAAAATATAAACATCCAGTATGACCACGAAACAAAGAGCTGTCATCGCGGCATAAATGAAACCGTTCAACAACTCAGAAAAAACTATTACTGGCCTAACATACACAAAATGGTCTAGGAATATATTAATAGATGTGAAAGTTGCCAAACAAGTAATTACGAAAGACATCCCCCAAAGATAAAATATAAAATAACACCAACTTATTCAAAACCTTTTGATACACTACATTTAGATACATTCGGAATATAAAATCGTTAGTTCCTAACGATTTTATATGCTTTTTCACGATATGGACAAGCATACCCTATCGATGCTAAAATTAACATAAACAATGAATAATCTTTTGACTTATATAACCCATCATGGAATACCCCAAACAATTATCACTAATCAAGGAAATGAATTTAAAAACAAACTTCTCGAAGAATTTTGCAAATTGCATAAAATCAATCTTCACTTTACTACCGTCAGAAATCCAAATAGTAACTCCCTAATAGAACGATTTCATTCCACTCTGGCAGATTCAATAAGATGTTTAATACAACAACACCCAAATGACCACACAAACACTATAATGAAGTACTATTATAGGTTATAACAATTCAATTCACAGTTCAACAAAAGTTACCCAATTTGAAATAATCTATGGTAATAGAACACTCGAAACCACAGAAGACGACATGATAAATGAATATACAGACAAACACAAAATTGCTTAACATTCTTCATAACAAAGCAGAAGTTAAAATCGCTCAAATTTCTAAAATCAACGGGAAACGAGAATAAGAAGAAGAAGTTGCATATATTAAACAGCTAAACATAAGCCTAAATTTATAAAATCATTAGCTATAAAAAATCATAACTACTCGCCAAACATGGAACTCTTCATAAAAACATAATCAAAAAACCTAGAAAACTAACTGTTCCAAATCATTTACAGAATGAAGACAATTAAAATCTTCCTAGTAATCATTTGGACACACCAAATAGCTTCGGAGGAAGTTAAAATCACGCCGATCATTGCTGGTATATTACCATTCAAACTAGGTAATGCCAAATTGGTCTCATCGCGACATACCTTTCTACACTATTTTGATTTAAAGCCACTCTCAAATCAAACCTTTACTCTAAGAAGACAACTGTAGATCATTGATAAATCCTTTCAGAATTCATCGTTTAAAAATAATTCTTCTGTAAACTTTCTACCTCTCTCAGAATCAAACCTCAGAATAGACACTCTCGACGACGAAGACGGAAGTCATTATGAGCAGAGTATAGAAAAATTAGAAAATAACTTCAAAATCATTCAAGGTAATTCTCAACAACAAATCACATTAAATTTGAAAATGATAAACAATTTTAATAAAAGCATTTCAATTCTTGACATCAGTCATAAGAACACTGCAATCAAAATTAAAGAACTAGAAACTTCTCTTTTAAATGCAATATTTTCATTCGACGAATATCTAACATTACAAGCGTTACTCAACCAAATAATATTAAACGGTCAACTTTTAATTACAATTTTAGATAACATCGAAAACGCAATAATGTTCGCTAAATTAAACACACTGCACAGGGCTGTAATTACTCATACCGATTTATCAACAATTCTAAGTTTACTTCCAAATTATTATAACTCCAAACAGATAATCAAATTTAAAGACAGTAGAAACTACTACCAACTAGCAAGTCTACAAGTAACCTCCTCCAAAGATAAAATCATCTTTGCTATCCATTTCCCAATCACTAAACCTCACAATTATCACTTATACGAACTATATCCAGTACCCTTCAAAAACTTTACAATCATCCCAAATTATCCCTACCTGGCACTAAAGGAGAATGAAAACATCTACGAATCGACCGAATGTCCGAAATTGGAAGACATCTACATTTGTAATAAACCGAAAATGGCAAACCATGACAACTGTATCCCAAGTTACATCCAGAAGACCAACCAAGGAAATTGTGTCTTAATCCCAACATACATAAAAGAAACCAAGTTACACCATCATCATCCCGAAACAAGAAGGCATCCAACTACTAGAGAACACTATTACACTATAAATGGACCAAGCCTAATAACAATTCCGCCAACATGTAGCATATTAGTAAAAAACCAGACGATATACAGCAAGAAAGAACTTGAAAATAGAGAGCCATACATGTTGCCTCCAATTAAACTGGACATGATCAACCATCACAAAGCCAGTTATACAAGCGTTCATTTGGAAAAAATCAACCTTGGAGACATACATGATCTGAGTAAACAAATCAACAATCTTCAAGTCAACCCACAGGAACAGAGAACGAAAACAACGGAATTCGTTCCATGGATCATACTAATCATCATCGGTACCATCACCACCTCGTTCGCACTCTACAATGGATACATTTTCCTAAATCAAAGAGGAAGAAGAACACAATCCACAAGCAACACCGAAGAAGTGAAGATCTCGCCTACTCGATCTTCTCAATTAAGAGGGGACGTACAGACGATACGTCAGCGATCCTCATTGGTGATCGCACATGAACTTATTGAAGTGTTTAGTAATAAGCAATATGTAATTCGATTGGTAATCAATTTCTAATCGAACAAATAATTGTAGACTAATGTTAGAGTTTAGTTATGATTGTATCTTTGCTTTGGTAATAATAAAGAGTCGTTTTTAATAAGTCGTGCGTTTCCACGAATAACAAAATTGCCTTGTTCGCGCACAAATTTTGACAAAGGGCTGATTGTCCGTTAATGGACGGTTCGTCCATCCTCATAAAATCTCAGTTTGGTCCCAAACACAATAACATTCTTACAAAGATACGAATTTTTAGAAAACGAAAAAATAACAAATGATACGATATAAAATGTAAACTGACACAAATACAAAAGGAAGAAATAAATTGAAAATATTTACCAATCAAATTCGCGTATTTGGCACGAACAATGATCTTGAATATCGATTTTTTTTGCGACACAAAGATCGGTACGGTGGCTGGATCAGCTCAGCCTTGTTGATCAAGCATTATTTTACGTTTTGAATTTCTTCTGTAGTAATTTAATGAATGCTACTTGACTTGACTGAATAACTCCAAAATATATTGAATAAAAATATTAAATAAAATAACAAAATAATATACTTACATATCTTTTGCAGGTAATGTAAAATAAACAAAACAGATTTAATATTCAACTAAGAGAAATGTATTACAGACAAATGTTTATCATAGTTTTGATCATCATAAAACAAACCCAAAATACCATGATGGATGGTACTTTCCCCGATGAATTCGGTCAAATAAGTTTATGAATGAAAATTTAATAGGAAACGAAAAATTATTGATTGATAAAATGGATTTTTGTCTTTTAAAGCACTTTGACGTTTTATTTGACATAAAAATAATTATTTAAATAATTAAAAACTCCACAGCCGACATAAAGAAGATTATAAAAATAATTATTTGTTTCTAAGTGAATTTATCAGGTAGATGAAATTCTTCCGCTTATAAAATAACAATAAAATAAAAGGTCCTACAATAAAAGTTTTATAACAAAAATTATTTATTTTTATAAAGATCTACAACTTTTTTTGAAATATTTTTCTATACGAATTAAAAATGGTGATGTGTTCATCATAGCACTTTCCCCGGTGAATTCGGTCAATTACGTTTTTAAATAAACAGTTAATAGTTAAGGAATAATTATTAGAAGAATATTAGTTTATTTCTTACCTTTATGATATTTTTTGCTCTACAACATTTTTCCAGACTTTTTTATTTCTCATGGCGATTGCGAAGGATTGGCTTTTTATTTGACACAAAAATAATTATTTCAATAATGAAAGCCCCCACTGCTAACATAAAAGTAATTGCTTATTTCTAAGGAAATTTATCAGGTAGATGAAATTCTTTCTCTTATAAAATGAAAACCGTCCTACAATAAAAGTTTTATAACAGAAATTATTTATTTTCTGAGATCTACAAGATCTTTATTTAAAACATGTTTCTATCTGAATTAAAACATGAAAAATTGTTAAGAGTAAAGTTGCACTTAATGAGTTTTGATTGTAACCAAAAGTTTTTCAGATCATTCCACTGTTATAAAAAGCTTAGATATAAAGTTCGACCTTAATCCATTTAGCCGTTTATGCGCTATAGCGGAATCACACAGACATTTTCAAAACGTGCATATTTGTTGAAATTGGCGATTCAAAATGTTAATGATCACAATACTTTCCCTTGGACAGGGATCCGGGGAAAGTAAAAATAAAAAAATCGCTAAGAGTAAAGTTGCACTTAATGAGTTTTTATTCTGATCAAAAGCTTTTCAGATCATTCCTCTGTTATGAAAAGGTTAGATATAAAGTTTGGGTTCAATCCATTTATCCGTTTATGCGCTATCGCGGAAATGTGTAGGTCCTTCACAATGTGTTACACATTCACAAGTACACCTAGGCTTAATTCTAATGAGGTGATCGATATCCTCCTGTGGTATCTCAGCCCAAGCAACTTGTACTTCACGACAAGGTCTCTGGTGGACGAGTTAAACGTGTTAGTCTCCTACCAAAAATATCCCACACATGTTCTATCGGAGAAAGATCTGAGGAACTTGGTGGCCAGGATAAAAGATTGATTTGGTGTCGTTCAAAGTAGTCCAATGTAGCTCTAGGAACATCTGGCCGGGCATTATCTTGTTGAAAAAGTGGACTTCGTAGTGTTGCAAGGTAGGGAATAATATGGGGTCGCACAATTTCTTATATGTAGCGGAGAGATCTCATGCTTCTTGGATTCTAAAACTATATACTTCCTATGTAATGCCTAAATTAGAGTATTGCTCTATGATATAGTCCTTTGATTACGATTATCACATAAAATCGGTAGAACTGATCTATTTTATCAGGATGAAACAATTAGTTACGATAAATTTTTGACTTTTTTTAGATTAAAAATCACTTTGCACACGTCGCGACGACCTCTCAGTTCGCTAACAACGCTTTATCAGTTATCATAACAATATAAGCGAATATATAACTTAATTTATAATATTAATGACCGTGTGCAAGTATTGTAACAGAAACAATGCTTATAAATAGAAAACAGTATTCATTCACTTGGTCACAGTTATTTAAATATATTAAATAAAAATGATTTGAAAATAATTAATAAATTATTTTCACATTTAGCTCTGTGACTATTGACTTAACTACGTAAGTACGTTAAACAAATGCACATTAAAACAACTACTTCCCGGGCAAATACCCACGCCGGACATTGAATTACATAATGTACACCTGCCGTTGCACATCAATAAAACATTGAATAATGCAACAAATTTTGATCCGAGAAAAATTTAATGTAAAAACAACAAAAGGAACGTTACATAATATAAGGCCATCTGCAGACACGTGTTTCGGGATCTATCCCTCGTCCTCCTTCGCCCGTCATTACTATCTCAGCGCGCGGCAGGTGAGGGTCGCTCTTTTTAATTAATTTGATTCAATTCTTTTCGTTTAATTTTATTCGGTTTTGATTTAAATTGAATTAATTTGGTTTAATTTAATTTAAATCGATTTAGTTTAATTTTATTTAATATAACTGATTTAATTTTGCTGATTGTATTTGAGTTAATTTAATTGATTTATTTTAACATCTTTAAATTATGTAAGGCATAGCTGTACTGACGAGGGATAGATCCCGAAACACGTGTCTGCAGATGGCCTTATATTATGTAACGTTCCTTTTGTTGTTTTTACATTAAATTTTTCTCGGATCAAAATTTGTTGCATTATTCAATGTTTTATTGATGTGCAACGGCAGGTGTACATTATGTAATTCAATGTCCGGCGTGGGTATTTGCCCGGGAAGTAGTTGTTTTAATGTGCATTTGTTTAACGTACTTACGTAGGTAAGTCAATAGTCACAGAGCTAAATGTGAAAATAATTTATTAATTATTTTCAAATCATTTTTATTGAAACAATGCTTTATTTTTCTGTAACCGCAGCAACTCAAACATGTATTATAACTCGCCTCTTAACACCATGATGCAGTATTACAATAACATTAATGCTGTTACTGACAAATTTGCGAATAATTTTTAGCAATTAATTAATATAATTTCACCTTAAATTAGATATATTAAATAAAAATGATTTGAAAATAATTATTAAATTATTTCCACATTTAGTTTTGTGGCTTTTGACTTACGCTACGTAAGTACGTTAAACAAATGCACATTAAAACAACTACTTCCCGGGCAAATACCCACGCCGGACATTGAATTACATAATGTACACCTTCTGTTGCACATCAATAAAATATTGCATAATGCAACAAAATGTCCGGCGTGGGTATTTGCCCGGGAAGTAGTTGTTTTAATGTACATTTGTTTAACGTACTTACGTAGCATAAGTCAAAAGTCACAGAGCTAAATGTGGAAATAATTTATTAATTATTTTCAAATCATTTTTATTTAATATATTTAAATAACTGTGACCAAGTGAATGAATACTCTTTTCTATTTAAATTAGATATGTTTAAATTGTCTTGTTTTGTATCACCAATTGCTCCACAATGTGATAACTAACTAAACATCTTTATTCATGTAACATGTATACATAGTTTGTATAATTACAATGTATTTGTACAGTTATTTTCACATATAATACATGAAATGGCTAGCAACCGAAAGTCTTTTCGTCAATGTAATATTATTCAGGAATATCTTAATTTAATTTATTATTATTAATAATAATAAAATTATACAGTTATTTATTATGCAACAGCATTTGTTCATTACGTAGTTCAATGTCTAGTATTTTTCTAAGAAGTAGTTGTTTCAATGTTTTTTGTTTGTTTTTAAAGTGCTTACGAAACATAAGTTAAAACGTTGTGCTAGCTAAAGAAAAAAATGTAATTGTTCAATTGGGTAAATTAATTATTTGCAATTTTTTTATTTCATTTATGCCCACTTGCACCGACTCCCAATTAACCATAATTGGCGGATTTTGGTTGCACTTGCACTGTACGTCGATTAACTAATCGGAGTCCACCGAGTAGTAATATATTGGATTGTAACGTAAGTTTGCTCGGTTTTATTTATTTCTTTGTTTTACAACGATTTGTACATATTTATGTAAAGTGTATATATTCATTTAATACATCTCTTTATGCTCTAATAAACTGTGTTTTTAGTTTGTTTGTTTTTTTTTTGATAATATAATTTTCCATTATTTTTCAGGCTCAGAAATGAACTATCCAGGAGGCAAAAATTTGCATTTTCAACACCTGCATTTCTTCGCTTTTCATCGAGGTCAAAAAGTCGAAGCAGCTCGGGACATATGCAACTTGTCATAGGCGCGCAGCACATAAATGGTTTGCAAAGTTTAAAAACGGCGACGACACGCTTCGCAGCGGATGACCTGCAGAATTCGAATAAGAACATCTGAAGACACTTTTGAAGGAAGACGGTCTCCAAACAACGCGTGAACTCCAGTGCTATGACAATCTCCCGCCACCTTCAATCAATGGGCTTTAGCCAAGAACTCGTAGCTTGGGCCTCACGAGCTTAACGAAATCAATAGAGAAAATCACCTTCAAATTGCTACTCAACATCATCATCGAGCAACACGCGGTCATAATCAGCGTTTTTTTTTGTACCGAATCGTCACTAGAGATGAGAAATGCCAATGAAAAGCCAAGATCCACCCAAAAAAAGGCCTTGATCAGCGTTTGGTGAGACTGGGAACTGAGACTTGCTCGAAAGGAACGCTACAATCAACAAGGAGCTCTATATTGCTCAACTGACCCGCGACAAGACCAAATCATCCTGCTTCACGACAACGCCAAGCCCCATGTTGCACATGTCGACAAAGCGGTCATGCAAGAGCACCTACCGTACTCTCCGGACCTTGCGCCAACCGATTATCATCTTTTCGCTCCATGTCAAACTAATTGAGGGATGCTACCTTCGAATTGGTTGAGAGGTGGGAGAAAGTTGTAAACAGTAACGAGGAATACGTCACTGATTAATTTATTGTTATAAGTATTGCTTTTTATTTAAATAAACCTTTTCGAAAAAAATCGAATGAACTTATGCTACAACTCAATAGATCGTTCGTATGCATTTTTCCAATGATTTTTTATTAAGTTTTGGGGGATTTTTAGTAATTGTCACGTTTAATCAATTTCGTCGATTTTAAATCGACGCTCGGTTATTTGCATCAAATCTCTACCGAGCTATTTCTATGTTCTCTATCAACTGTAAACAACTTCACGATTATCCTCAATCGATGTGAAGTGAAGTTATGAGTTAATCGGCTAAAATTGGCTGATTAAATATTCGACGTTTTTAGGTTATCTGAATCATGGTTAAGTCTTGGTGCAAGCCAATTTCAGACTAAATCGTGATTAATTATTTAATCAAGAATAACTACCCGCGGTACAAGTGGCCATTAATTTATTTGTTTAATCAGTAGTTCTAGAAATAACGATAGTTTTTATTGTGAAAGTTTTCATCGTAATACTAAAAAAATAATAATTTGTACACTTCCGTGCAATAAAATTAAGCACTCAAAATATGTAATAGTTTAAGGATGACATGATAAGTTTCCTAGTTACGAAAAAATATGTAAATATGTCGATTTCTTTAATATTTTCAAGTTTGGTACTTTATCTTTTATTGAAACAGCTGCTAGGCAATTAAAACAGACCCGAATTACACAATTAGAATATTGTGAAAAATTGTTATGAGACTTGTGCTTAATTTTATTGCACAGAAGTGTACTTTAGATCATAAGCAGAATATGATACAGAATTTATTAAATTAACTTAAAGTTAATTAGTTCAGTATGTTTCACAAAGTGTCAGATGATCATTCTTGGAATTTATAAAAGAATAACATTGAAATAAGAAACCGCGCCAATTTATTTTATGTTTTCTTCCATTCGAGGCTATTTTTTCATATATGTATATATATATATTTTTTTTTTTCACTGCCCTTGATATTTCCCTTATTAATCAATCACGTTCTGTGGATACATTTTTTGTAATTTTAATTAATTTTCGATTGGAATGTAAATTGAAAAATAAAATTGCGAGAACGAATAACAAAAAATGTATCGCCGTGAATAACATTTTAATTCCGCGCGAATTCAATTGGATTTGTTTTGAATAGCAATTTAAAATGCTGGCTCTCTATTTAGAAAA
This sequence comes from Philonthus spinipes, assembly GCA_963082785.1. Taxonomy (NCBI): domain Eukaryota; kingdom Metazoa; phylum Arthropoda; class Insecta; order Coleoptera; family Staphylinidae; genus Philonthus; species Philonthus spinipes. Next base: position 7,438,785 of record OY720317.1, read on the forward strand.
CGCGCACGGGCCGTGGAGAGGAAATCGCGTATCGAATATCTACATAAAAAACAAAGGGGGAAGAAATCAATGCTTCGATTTTATTGGTTATTAAATGTAGATCACGTCCGATTTTATAGCCCATTCACTCTTTTCTAATAAAAAATATTTTCTCGTGGTTCCTCTCACCCTAACTCTCTTATATAACTGTTTATGCGATTGGAAATGTTTGAGGATGAAAAATTATAGATAACATATTCATTCATTAGTACAGCAATGTACCAAAAGTTTTTTGGTTTATCTGTTATCTGTGATTATAAACTTCTTCATTTAAATAATTTTAATATTTCACGAAAATCTATTGAAATCAATAAATCTAATATGAAATTTTAATATCGATAAATATTTTTTGTGGAGAAAGAAAATTGCACTTTTAAAAAAATAATTTTGAAAATTAGGAACAGATTGTGGTAGCGCGATTGTCAGCAATAAGTGTAATAACAAATTAACTAATAAAAAGTAAACATTCTGACAATTGATTATTGTCAATTCTAAATTGTTTTATAACAAATTAACCAAACAGAAAGTAAACATTCTGTCAATTGTAATTTGTTGATTACAGATTCTTTAATCATATGAAGCCATACTTTAAGTGTAATTTTCACACTTAAAATATGGCGTTTCGAAAATATATATATTTTTTTAATTACAACGAGATGGTGGCAGTACGATTGCCATAAATAAGTGTAATAACAAATTAACGAATAAAAAAGTAAACATTTAAACACTCGATAATTGTCAACTATGGACTATTTAAATGTATTTTAAAAGAAAATTTAATTTAAAGTACGGTATTTCTTAAATATAAATTTGGTAGAGCGATTGCCAGCAATAAGTGTAACAAATTAATGAATAAGAAAGTAAACATTCTGACAGTCGACATATGTCATTTAAGCATAATTAGATAAATAATTGAATTTAAAGTGTGGATTTTGAAAATATCATTATTTGAAAATTTACCCTAATGAAGGAAAATATGGGAGCCGGCAGTATATGTATTTTTAATAATTATATAAATATTTAGTGAAAGAAAATTAAATCAAAAGTATGGGTCTTGGATGAAAAAACATTTCAAAAATGTAACTCTTCAGAATTTTATCGCGATTTATAAATGTTGTTTTTTTTTCTGTTTGTTTGTTTATATCCTATATTTACGAGTCCACGTAGACTAGAAAATGCTTGTCGAAGCGTCAATCTCCAATCGGAGACGAATGAGTGCGATACATTACAAGTTGAAAAATTACGAGGACGATTCAATTATGTATCCTCTTTCTTTACGGGTAGAAACGTATTGGGATCGTTTCAAGTTTGTCTTTATTTAACACGGGCGGGAATTTAGCCTTAAATATATTGTTTAATTATTTTCTTACAAATACTTAATTTTCGGAAAAAAAAGGTTTCACGTGCGTACGTCTCCTATCTGCACTGAACACGATGGCGCTTTTCGTTTTCCTCTACAAACTACAGTTTTCGAGAAAAAAAAAACGGAAAAAATATTACATTATAAGTCCCACATAAAGCGGTGCCATTTACTGAGCCAGAACACACACCAAATAGCTCTACTCTAAATTTCCTATGCGGCTGCCAATTCATATTTCGCGCGGTTTGAAAACCGGGGCAGTGCAATACGTCACAGCTATCATTCAGTACCCAGTGATGCGCATCGAAACTGTGTAAGCATAAAACACTATTAGATAGAGATTTGACAGAAATAACCAAGCGTGGATTTAGAATAGATGAAATTGATAATTTAGAAGTAAATGATCCAATTAATTTTGATTTAGCTTAGTTTATAAACATGACAAACACGTACTTCGACTGTTTCTAACTTAGAGGCGTGAAAATCATGAAAAATTATCCAAAATAGAAATAATTCCTAGAAAATGTGTACGATCTATATTACTACTCGGTGGACTCTGATCAGTTAATCAACCAAAATCCGCCGATTAAAGTTAATCATGATTAATTAGAAGAATTTAATCAGAGTCGGTTCAAGTGGACATGAAAGAATTTTGAAAATAATTAATATGGGACATAATTAGAAATTAGATAATATTAAAAAAGAAACAATTGAATTCGTGTAGACACATACTAGAATGAATACAGATACAATCACAAGAAGAATATTGGAAACAAGAAGTACGAGCAAAAGAAAAAGAGGCTACCAAAAAGAATGATAGAAATGAAAATAATAGCAAGAGACAAGAAAAAATTAAATGTACCCATTCCTTTAATTTTTTCTTTTCTTGTCAGAAACTCCATCCGACATCTGAAAGGGTATAAGGATTCGAGAAAAAAATTAATAAACTAATTAATGAATAATTGTTTTCTCTTAACTACTGCAGTTAGACTTACATAACGTAAGTACTTAAAAAAGGACAAATGGCACTGAATGAGAGCTATGACGTATTGCACTGCCCCGGTTTTCGAACACTGCGTGCAATACAGCACCGGCAGAGAGAAGTAAAATGCGCGAAATATGAATTGGTAGTCGATTTTAAAACATTGAAATAATTACTTCCCAGTCAATAATCTCAACGGACATTCGATTACACAAAGGACATTCGCTGTTACATGACAAATTGAACATTTTTGATTCGAGAATATTTAATGCAAAATTGACTGAAATTTCCATATTTTGTTCCCAGATTATTACCGATTATTGCTGTAAAACCATCATTGTGATCATAAAAATTTTAGAATAGCCAATTTCAACGAATGTGCACATTTTGAAGCCCCCTGAGTCCATTCCATCGAGTTTTAAAAAATGTCTGTGTGTGTGTGTTTCTGCGATAGCGCATAAACGGCTATATGGATTAAACCCAAACTTTATATCTAAGCTGCAGTGGCGGACAGGGCTTCCATTTCGAGGACTGGTTAACACCCCCACCACCGCTTTTTACACGATCGGCCGCAGTCGTGGAAGAGAGAAACGGTGTGAAATGCACGATTAGAGGAGGTACGTTAATTCATGCATCGCGCACAGTGTTTTCTATTGACGCATTCGCGGACAAGAGTACGCGCGGGGGGGTATTTTTCAACTTTCAATATTAACGAAACTAAGTACACCATCATGTTCTTCATACCTCAGAACCCAGAAATACGAAACGGTAATAGTTATTGAGTAATTAATTCATAAACATGGGCAAATTTTAGAAGTTAAATTTGAACGAAAATCGATACATTAATAAAAAAATTATCTTTGTAACCGCTTAAAAACTATGTTTGCATTTTTTTATGTTTAAACTGAAATATGTGCGCTTCAATTTATGAAAGAACCACTTTAATATCTTAAATAGTTTATGAATTAAAAATTATCAAAATTATCTAATTTTAAAACATGAATTTAAATTTAGCGTATCTCGCAAAATCACAGTTCAAATAGGTCCGATGTCTGATTCACACTAGAACATAGACACAAGTTTCCCCTTTTTGGGAAAGAAAGAATTTTTCAATTATCGAACCGATCTTTTGAGATTTTATGTTTTTTGTGTTGCGAGTCGTCGTAAAATAGTTCCGAATACGCGTCGATATGCTAGCGGAGCGCGGAGCTGGTATTAACTTCGCGCACCTAATTTTAAGGCGACTCGCAACATAAAAAAATAATATATCAAAATATCGGTTCGATAATTGAAAAATTATTTTTTTCTCAAAAAGGGGAAACTTATGGCTATGTTCTGGTGTGAATCAAACATCGGACCTATTTAAATTTTGCTTTTGCGTGATTCGCTAATTTTAAATTCATGTTTTAAAATTAGATAATTTTTATAATTTTTAATTCATAAACTATTTAAGATATTAAAGTGTTTCTTTCATAATTTGAAGCGAAAATGTTTCAGTTTAGAAAAAAAAAAATGCAAACATATATTTCAAGCGATTACAAAGATATGATTTTTTATTAATGTATTGATTTTCGTTCGAATTTATCTTCTAAATTTATCCCATGTTTATAAATTAATTACTCAATATATATTAACGTTATTATTGAAAGTTGAAAAATACCCCCCGCGCGTACTCTTGTCCGCGAATGCGTCAATAGAAAACACTGTGAGTCGCGACATTAATTCGTTTTATACGTTGTATATTTTTGTATATATTGGTGCTTTTGAATATACCTTTTAATTCGATAAAAATACATTCATTATTTGCAATTTTCAACAAAGTTGCAAATTGGTCCTTCGATAAATATTCACGATAATAGTAGAAACATTTTGGCTTGGTCCTTCGAATCGGATTGATCAAGAGTTTTTTTTTATCAAATCAGTGCTTAGTTAAACGAATTAAAGTTAAATTCAAACACCAATCATAGTTTTCACTGACGGAGTGAAAAATTAGTGGTACAAAGGAGCAGCATCATAAGAACGCCATGGATACCATTTGGACAAACATCGTCACCGTACTATACTTGTCGATTCCTGGGAGAAGCAGCGTTCGTGCAGCACGTGGAAGCCCTCAGGACATCACCTAACAGGACAAGTGTTACAGAGTCAACTCACCAGGTCGAATAACTCAAACGTAAATTGATAAGGTAGGCTTCTCCTTGTTTCCTTTTTTACCATGTCTACCGTATAAGAACTCCAACTTTCAAAGGAAAGCGATCGAGTTCTTCGTAGCAACTAGTTTAGTTGAAGTCATACAGGGAAATATAAATATTTCAAATAAGGTTATTAATAAACTTGGATTAAAAACAATTAAGGCACAGCAAGGTTTTTTTGTTGCCGATGGTAGCAAAATTAATACACAAACATATGTGAATATCGATATTGCTTCGCACATTAATAATTTTACTTAGAATATAACTTGTTTTTCTATTGATGAAATTACTGAGCGAGTTAATGTTAAACAAATTAATATTCAAAATATTCAGTTAGCAAATCCTGAGTTCTATAAACCAGCTGATATAGATTTATTAATCGGAATAGAATTGTATAACAGCTTAAGATTGCAAAATACTCAATTAGGATGGGTAATTAGTGACCGGCCGCAAGGCGAGTTAAGTTCCCACTGAGCAAGCAAACATTTCAAATGTTATATTAATATTGCCCATGGATACTAAAATAAAATATTGCACTAAATTAATTACGGCAATATTATAGTAATGTTACTAATATTGTATAAATGTTTCTTTCTGTAATGTTGATGTATTCATATTACATTAATGTTACAAATAAAATATAGATGTAACGTTGCATTATTTATATTGCATAAATGTTAAAAATGATAACATTTCATGTTATAATAATGATTTAATTAAATAATAATTTATTTAAACAATATTGTATTATTTATATTGCGTAAATATTAAAAATAATAATGTTGCATGTTTAACATTATATAATTTATGAGAAATTTAATTTAATACAATATTGTATTTTTTACATTTCACAAACATTTTACTTCGATCCAACATAGCAACATAGAAAATTACTGAACTAAATACCCCCATAGCACAAAATAACCTATGGATATCCACCATATATCCGAAATGTGTAAATACGTTCGGCAACATAGAATGGATATTCAATGTATATACTCTAATGAATATTCATCAAAATATATTCAATGAATATCATTTCATGAATTAAATATGTATATTTATTTTATTTTATCCAATGGATATTCATAAAATATTTAAAAAAATTGAGTATCCACTGAACATCCAATGAATATGAGAATTTCCGCTTGTATATTGCATGGATATGAAAAAGATATGCAATGTCCGGACATTTCATATACATTGGACATACATTGCAACTCCAATGGATATCCGCGGATATTCCAATATTCGAAAGGGATATTTAAAGTATATTCATTGGAAGTGTTTGTGCTATGTGGGTAATAGGTATCTGTTTTACTTTCCGCGTATGTAATACAAAGACGATGTCACTTGAAAACAGGTGGCGCTTGCGTTGTATTTTTAATTATTATGTTCATATTAGGTTATTTAATCACAACACAAGATCCGTTCAACTACGGAAACTAATTTCATTTTAAACAGGATACGTTCGCCTTCACTCATTCGACTTTCATTAGCGGACGAGAGAACGATTTTGGTTTGTCTACCTTGTAGACCCAAATTGTTAATGACTGTCTTTCTAATTTTAAACTTTGAAATTATATTAATTATAAATATTATATTAAAATTACTTTAGAAATATTTTCTCAATATTTACTTAAATCATGTATATCAGGTAGCATACAATACGCATTTGCACGTATAAACAGGGGGGGTCGGATAATATATGAAATTGGGAAACACGGCTTTAGTTGTCCACTTGAGCACTGGAGGCGCTGAAGTCTCAAGTGGAAAATTTAAAATACTTTATTTTTGGGTTTTTACAATGATTTATTTATTATTCGTGACTTTTGTCGCCCTATAAGGTATATTTCTTAAACATTTATACTTTTAATTAAACATTAAAGATGTTCTAAATAAGGATCAGTTTGCCATATTTCAATTTGATTGATGTAAATCACATGAATTGTTTTTGACAGTTTGTTTTTTGTATTCGTCAGAAGTTTCTTCACTTTTTCTTATAAAACTACAACTGGTAAGTTATTATTTGTAGTTTAAAATACGTTTGCTTATTAATTTCTAAGAATTGTATATTTTTGAAAGAATATACATAACTTAAAATTATGAACCAATCGAGCAATAATTAATTATTAATAAATATAATTTATTTCCCACATCAAAATATGTTTTCGGTCTATAAATCTTCAATTTTTATTATATAGTTTATGCTTTTTACAATATTTTCTATCAGAAAGAAATGTATTTAACATAGACGTTTTTGAAGTAATATTTATATCCATATTTTTCTAGATTCTTTAAGGAAAGGAGTTCATAAAATTATCCAGCTGAGAGATATCAATTAATTCAAATTATAACTGTTGTTAATACGTTTATGATACTTTTATAAGTTTAATATATTTTAATTAAAAATATTGTTGTTTTTATATGTTATTTTTTATGTATTTTTTTTTTATTAATTACAATTTCTTATTTGCATGTTCTACTGATATGTTTTTCTGTAAAATAGCACATTTATAAAAAAAACTTTTATATCAATAATTTGAAGTAAAATAGTGAACAAAAAATTATAAATAGAAAAATGTTCAAAAGTCCCGCCATTATATTATAGTGTGTATATGAACCTAACCTCAAAATCCTTATAAAGGTTTGAAACTTGGGAAATAGTTGTCCACCTGAACACTGGATGGCGTTGCGCGCGTTTCCCGCTAAATACATGGATCTGGCCCTCTTATACTTTATCTCTATGGTATAAGGTATAAATATAGTATATAAACATTAAATACTACAGCTATGTATGTCTATAACATAATATGCAACTTAACATACATTCGATTTGTCAACGTACATATAATACTCGTGATGGTTCGTATTGCATGTATGTTGCTTTATCAATAGTACAGCAATATTTTTCGGGCAACATTACCATGAAATATTGCTACAGGCGGACATTCAACGATTCTGCAACATTAATGCAACTTAAAACGCAACATTACACGTTGCGCCGTAACACTGATGCAATGTGTTATGCAATGTTTTTTTTTTTGCTCAATGGGTTGTCACTAGGTTACATTTACCGAATTAAATTCAAATATTAAGCGATTCTGGGAAATAGAAAATGTGGAACCGAAAGAAGAATTAAAATCAAAAGAGGAAATTGAATGTCAGAATTATTTTAATTTTAATAAAACAGTAGAAAGAGAATAAAGTGGGTGGTTTGTTATGACTGTAGCCTGAAAAACGGATGCCTCTAAATTAGACAATTGTAATGGCATGGCGAAGAAAAGGTTAATTAATTTAAAATATAAATATTAAAGCGCAATCCGGAGTTAAGTAAGGAATATATAATATATTCAGTTTATGAGAGAATATATTAAATTATGTCACATGCCACGGATGCCTTTTTCAGACTAGCACACCATGCTGTATACAAAAAATCAAGTTTAACAACAAAATTGCGTGTAGTATTCGACGCAAGTGCTAAATCTGAAGGCAAAATATCATTAAACGACTTATTATTAACAGGGTCTACGTTACAGGAAGATTTATTCAATATTTTAATTAGATTTCGTATTCATGAATACGTAGTGACACCCGATGTAAAAATGATGTTTAGGCAAATTAAAGTCCGAAATTCTGATCGCAACTATCAACGAATTTTATGACGCGAAACATCTGATATGCCAATACAATTAAATACTGTTACTAACGGTACATGTTGTGCGCCGTATTTGGCTATTCAGTATTTACAAAATCTTGCGAAAGATGCACCAGATAAGTTAACTTCTAAAATAATTCTTAGGGATTTTTATATGGATGACGTTCTCACAATGACAAAGTTAATCGTACGGTATTATCATAATAAAAATGTACATGTTTGGCCACAGGGAACCCTAGCGGCAATTAGAACAAAGTTTTGGCCAATATCTGGAGAAAAACACTGTCAAAAATGTAATCCGTGAGTGCATTGTTTGTTTTAAGAATAATCCGCGGTCTTCAGAACCCATAATGGGCAATATACCCGAATGTCGATCTGAGCAACTCAGGCCATTTATTAAAACAGGAATTAATTATGGGGGACCATTTTTGATAAAAGAGGGTATTAGAAAAACGGCAAGATTTGTTAAAAATATATTGCACTTTTTGTTTACATGTCAACAAAGGCAGTATATATAAAAGTGGTAAGCGATCTTACGACTGAATCATTTCTAGCTGCTTTACGCAGCTATTTCACGTCGTGGCATACCACGACGTAAAACCATAGTCACTGCTGACCTATATAGTGATAATGCTACGACATTCATTGTTACAAATAATGAATTAAAGAAATTGTATATGTTCCTACAAGAAGAACAGAACGAACTAAAGTCCGTTTTGAGTACAGAATGTATTCAATAGCATTTTATACCCCCTCGGGCCCCTCACTTTGGGGGCCTATGGGAGGCGGGAATCAAATCAACAAAGTGCATTTTATATAAAATAACTGTGTGGTGAAGAGCTTGTTACACTTCTTACACAAGTTGAATCAATCCTGAATTCTAGACCTTTATGTCCGCTGTATAACGACCCAAAACGATTTAATATTTCCTACACTCAACCACTTTCTTATCGGCGGAAATTTACGTGCTCTTCTTGAGCCCACTCTGAAGAACGTCAAAATTGGTAGGCTGTCTTGCTGGCAGCTAGTACAGCGTATGCAGCAGCATTTCTGGGCGAGGTGGCAAAAAGAATATCTCCAGGAGTTGCAAAACATTGTAGTGCGCCCATCGATTAAATTATTCGCGTTTCCCTTGAATATTAACAATGAACGTCCCTAAGAATAACAGAATTTTGTTTCTCTATATATTTAGGTTAAGGAAATTTTATCTGTATATGTATGTTTAACTACTTTTCACTTCATTTTGATTAGGGAACCTTGCTTTGTAATTATGTTTCATTAATTAATCAATTCCAGATATTTATTGCACATTTTTTTTAAATCTTATTAATTTCAACGGGGGAGGATATTACGGCTTTAACCCGATCTTCCGCATTTATATATTATTACTATCGTTCCTTAATGCCTATTTTATTGTGTTTTTGTGTAAACGTCGTTTCAACGACATTTCAGTTTTTTATGGTGTTTACCGAATCTACGCGACGCGAACAATAGGCATAATAAACCGCCGAAACGCAAGCGGCTCAGCGGATTACCCCTATAGCTGCATGGCATGCCAGAACAAAACTAGAGGCTCGAGATGCAGAGGAAGAAGTTTGGCAACATTGCTTCGGTGGTGTAATGAGAATTTTCATTGACCAATTAGAATTACTCCTTACCACCACCTAGCTTCCTAAAACTCCACCCACCACCCCGTGGAGCTGCCAAGGGGCTGAAGAGAAGACGAAAGATCAACTCGAAATGTTGAAGAGAAAACAGATGTCGCGACATTAATTAGTTTTAGACTTTGCATATTTTTGTATATATTGGTGCTTTTGAACATACGTTTTAATTCGATAAAAATACATTCATCATTTGCAATTTTCAACAAAGTTGCAAATTGGTACTTCGTTAAATATTCATGATAATCGTAGTAACAAATATTGATGAGATGTTAGTGGGTGTTACTTTGTTTCAATATAAATAAAACACACTTAAATAAAAATAAAAGATCTATAATCTTCCTCAACATACACATTTGAAAGTGTTAATTAAGCACTTTCTTAAAAATAAATAATCTCATTGAATATCATAAATTACATTAATGAATAAAATCTGGACATATCATTTAAAACATGCACTAAATAAAAACAAATAATCTCTTTTTTAATAACATAATTGAATAAATATATATATTCAAATAAAACTTAGATAAAACCAAATGAATAATATCTTTATAAATATCATGAGTAACTAATGAATGCTAAAAAATTGAATTAATACCAACCACCGAGTTAAAAATTAATGAGAATCAAATACTGGAGAAAAGAAATGCTTCTATAAATGTCGTGTTAGTCGTAAAAACTTCTGCCTAAAGTTGAACACATGCGGTCTTGAGCTTTTCTTGATGTAATTACTATTATATTTGTACTACTATTTGACATTATTTCGTGAGATATTCGCTTTTGTTGAAATTAATCGATCCTCTCGTGTACGGTCAGATATTTTCCCAAGCGTTTATCAGCGCTCATGTCTATGTTTGTGTTGAAAATCCTTAAAATCGGTTTGTACCTAAAAAAAAATAAAGTAAATAAAAATTAATTTGAATTACAAAAATTACATTAGAAAGAACGAAGTAATATCTACTTTTAAATTCAACAAATAAGAACTTTATAAGAAGTTTGAATTCATTGATAATTCATGCTTCTTTATAAACCATGTTAAGATAGCAGGAGGAATGGGCAGAATGCATTAAAACCTACATGAGAATAAAGGGTTAATTAAATGTATTGCCATATTTCCAATTTTAGTACTCCTCCTTCCAGGACGAAAACCTCAACATAGCTATCTGAATATTAAGATAGCAGAGCTACATGAGGAAAACTTATAAGAGTATAAATGGCTATCTTGATGCTCTATCTCCGATTTTAGTGCTCCAAATTAAAAATAATTCTGCCAGAATTTCAAGTTGCTTCGAAAAACATACAGCAGTGGAATTCCATATAAATTATGTACTCTATTCCCGATTTTATTACTCAAGTTGGGGGTAAATTGGTTACAAATTCTTACCAACCCATATTTCAAGTTTCTCGAAACTCAGCCAGCAGACTGCAGTGAAATAACACGTGAATTTAGGGCTCATCATCTTTGAATTAACTGCCCTATTCCTGATTTTAATGCTCCATTCTCAACTTAGACAAAAATTATTTTCTACCCCAGTATCAATATTCTCAAAAACCGGTGAGCAAACTGTAGAGCAATTATGCACAAATTAAAGGATCATCATCTTTGAATTATGTGTCCTATTCCTAATTTTAATGCAACTTTGAAAAAATAATTTAAAGTATCTCACAAACTAGTGAGTAGGCTGCTACAAAATTATATAGGAATTTAGAGCTCAATGCGGTCTAATTAAATACTTTACTCTTGATATGAGTACAAGGTGGGCTGCAATATGTGCACCACATGTTGGACACATGTCCCCTGAAATTTTGAATACGGCCACTAATCTTTTATTTATTTTGTTTGCTCCAGATGTTGCAAAAAAGGCCGAGGCGTCCTCGGGTGGACTTCAATGGATTTTTATTGACATTTTGTGTGTTTCTTCAATGTTGGATGCGGCTGAGGCGCCGAGCGGAGCGTGCGTGGTTGGGCTCAATTCGAGATGGTCCTCGGGCGAAGGATTGAATTGTGAACACCCCTCTAGGAACCATTGCAGCCCCGAGCCATCTCAGAAACTTTCCGCGAGTCTGTTCTCAACTGTGAAACGAGCAACATCACGTTCTTCGGTCGTATCCGCGTTAAATCTCACTTATAATTCTAAGTTTATTATTTCTGTTATCTGTTTTATATACAATAAGCTAGTTGTTAAATAAATCTTTATTTAATATTACTAGTATTCGTAATTTTGATACCAAATCGCGCAAACCGCGTAAAACATATTTTAAATTTAATTTTTGCGATTACGGCGCCATATGCAATGAATAAAAATAATGTTTTAATAAAATGTTATGTATCGAGCGTATAACAAAAATCGACGACAAAGTTGGCGTTAGAAGTCTAGAGTCATGTCTGTACTAAGATCACACGCGTGAAATGCTGGTTGCGGTCAACATGAAAACCAGTACTTTACGCGTGCGCGTGTGATTTTAGTTCAGACATGACTTTACATTTCCAATGTCAACTTCATCGTCGATTTTTGTTATACGCTTGATATATGTATTGCTAGAATCCGATTCTTGGATAAAAATAGGGGTTCTAATTTGAAATTTCAAAGTTGTTACCCGTGGTTTTAATATTTATGCAACATTATTTGTCACCATTTTTTTCAGTAGGTAATGCCTATTTTTACCAGTGCTAGTTAATTTACTTTGTATTTAAACAATCAAATACTATACTTATATTTTAATTTAGGAGACAATTAATTTACTAAAAACGTTTAATACAGACTTCAGCAAACAGGTATAAGCAATATAAAAACAAATAAATTCACTAAACTTACCTGCTGAGTATATCGGATAAATGTGGAACCAAAACATCATAAGCTATAATATGTGAAGGTAGTGGCTTATTAGGTGGATAGTTGTTCCTCAGCCACATTCCTGGAGATTTGTAGAAATAATCAGATTCAGTGTCAAAATTTGAAATGTTGGCGAGATTCGGATTGCATGACAAAAATCTGGTAGTGACGTTGATATGCAAATGACTATACAAGGGTGTCGAGTGGCATGGTGTTAGGAATAGCAGTGAAGTGTTGGTTGGGTTATTTTGAGAAATTTCCCTGAGATACGGCATGAGATCAGTTGGGGCTCTTTGATGGAAATATCCGAGAAGAACTGCAGGAATCACATTGGCAGTAAATATTACTCCTACAATAATCCATACTAACAAGCTGAAAAAGAAATAAGTAATTAATAATTTCACAAATATTTTAAATTATTCAAAATAATTAATATCGTTTTAAGTTTTGTCCCCTCTGTTTTTAGATTGAGGGAATCGGTAGAGCTCTTTGGTGTGTTTCTGGCTCAGTAGATGGCACCGCTTTATATGGAACTTATAATGTAAAAGTTTTTCCGTTATTTCTCGAAAACTGTAGTTTGTAGGGGAAACAGAAAACCGCCATCTATCCTCTTTTTTCACTCGCAAAAATGTATTGGTATCGTTTCACGTTTGACTTTATTTAACACAGGCGGGAATGTTAACCTTAAATATTTTGTTTAATTATTTTCTTATAAATACTTAATTTTCGGAAAAAAGGTTTCACGTGCGTACTGCTCCTAACTGCGCTGAACATGATGGCGGTTTTCTTTTTCCCCATACAAACTACAGTTTTCGAGAAATAACAGAAAAATGTTTACATTATAACTCCCATATAAAGCGGTGCCACAGTATACACAGTAGTTGCACCAGCCGAAAATTTTCGGAATAGAGGCTACCTCGCGCAGCTTACAGAACTTACTCACCCACGCTTACTGTACTCTCACACATACACGTTTCGCGCGGCGCCAACCAGTTTGAAAATTGAAAATATATAGTTTACAAATGAAAACTTCTAGATTTGATATGAATTATACCTGATATAATTAAATATTTTTTTAATGAGTCAAAATAAGTTCATTTCACAGTATGAATGGAATATTTAAGTCAAGGTATATTAATAATTGTGTTTATACTACTAAAGAAAGTCACTTCTTACAATGGATTAATGAAACATTTAATTTTAACATTTATTTCTTTGAAAGGAAATAATATTTTGGTTAACTATATAAAGGTAAATATTTAAATATAGTTCTATTGCACAGATTTTCTATAAAAATAATGTTTTACTCAAAAATAATATAGAGTATTATTTTTCAATTAATATAAAGTATTTTATGTCTACATCATAAACTAAATATTTAATTTATGTTGTAGATGTATTAATGAACTATAAACTGTCGTGTATTATTAAATAATATTAAATTTTATACTTACTAATTGATGATAGTTTGCTTTATTATTGATGAATATATTTTATTTCAATTAAAATGGCTTGTATCAACATAATATGCATATTTTAATTTGTTGTGCATAATGAATATTTGTATTATGGATGATTTATTATTGTGGGAAAATTTAATTATCGCGCCATTTTGTGATCAAGGCATGCGTACGATGGCCATAAAACGCCAAAAAGTCTTTAGTGTTCGGATGTGGAACTAATTTTACTATGCGCTCTGTGTTTTTCTTCACTATCTACACGCACTTTATGGCTGTACTGTAAGCTGCGCGAGGATTTTCCATTCCGTAATAGTTCAAAGGCGCCGACGCCAACCGACCCTACTGCATACATATACTGTGGCGGTGCCATCTACTGAGCCAGAAACACAACTAAGAGCTCTACCGATTACAAGTTGTTACAATAACCTATTTTCAATTATATTTCGTTAGAATGGTCAAAATATAAGAAAATTCTATTTAAAATGGAAGATATTTCTATTTAATTCTCTTGAAGAATTAAACGATTAAAAAATATGCGGCTAAGTATTATTTCGAATAACACTTATTCGTGTTGAAAAACAAATAATTATGAGACTCCACATGTTTTATTGATATTTATAAAAAAATAGTGTTAAATGATTAATGGTAACATTTAAACATTGAAAATGGCCATAGTTCGTAAAAATAACTATATTAAAAATAATTGCTTGCAATAGTGCTATATTTTTTGTATTTACAACCCACAAAAATAAAAGTAATGACATATTCACAAAAATATTTATTGCAATGAAATTTTATATACAGAGTTAATTAAAATTAGCACACCTAAATTATTCTGTAAACATAAGAATTAAAATAAAGTTTAAAATAAATGCTTCATGGATGTAAATAAGCCATCATTTAAATACATTTTTAATATATAGTATGTTAAATTTGCTAAAATAATTAGGTAAACTTGCGTTTTTCATATTGATTTAAGATTAATTCTAAGAACTATTTGTGGGAATTGCTTTACAATAAAATACATTGTTTTTAAGTTGTAAGCAATTCGTTTTAACAGTTTTCATGAAATCAAGGATATGTATGCCGTCAACTATACAAACTTTTTTTTTATTTCATAGTAACAACTACTTTCGTGACCATCTTCATTTTTCTTTTATTAATTTTACGGGTTTTAATACGTACAAAAAATGAGTAACAACTATAACCAGCATTGTTTCTCTACACAATGTCTAGAATGACAAAAAAATAAGTTATAAACTTATTAAAATATGAAAAATTGACCTATTAAGTCTTATATAAAAAATGTTTATTCTTAAACGTAGAATCGAAAATTTTCATAAAAAATTAATGTTGAAATCGACAAATGTTTAGAGCCTAATATTTCAAAAATGAAAAATGAAATAAACATTCTGTCAACGCCATACAAATAAAAAAATACTTAATAATAAAAGAAATACTCTTTTTTTCTCTTAAAACAAATTTTTATATACAAGGTGAAGCAATACACAAAATTATGTTTTTCTCTTTTTACTTAAATGGGACACCCTATATTTTTTATGCTATTTTAATGGAAAATTGATCACTCTTCATTTTTTATATAATATATTAAATAGCTACCGTTTACCGTTTTTTGAGATGTTTAATCTCAATCTCAAATACAAATTTGGTATAGAATTTTTAACCAAAGTAGGCCGCACTAGAACAACTAATTTATTTAGTTGTGAAAGTTACACTTAATATCATATTTAGTAAATAAAGTACATTTTACGTTATATTTTGTAACACTGGTGCAGTTAAACATACTTCTTCAATAAATGATTAATTTAATTGTTAACAACTAGAAACAACTATATTTTTTGGTTATTATTCGAAAAATGTTTAAAATATTCCTATATGCTTACTACTACAATATCTTTATTCAAAGTTATTTGTTTTACATATATTTACAATATATTATGGTATATGTTACCGGCGATTAATTTTAATCGTCGTCAACGAAATTAAAATTTTCATTTTTTTTTTTTTTTATAAAATGAGTTTTGGCCAGCACTTTACCTGCCGACCGCCGCGGATTAACCTACGGGCCAACATTTACCTGACCCGAGGTTAGAAGATCACCGCCCGGCCCTCCGGATTATCGTGCAGCAATTAGGGCCCGAGCAGCAGATTAAGACGCCCAGGGAGAGGACACGGGCCGCCGTTGCAATTTGAAAGAAGAGAGATTACAGATTAACGTAATTCTTTCAAATTGCATTTTAACGGTTGGATTTAAGAATTCGCTGGAAATAATTATCTTGTTTACAATGGTTATTTTCCAGTGAATTCTTTGCCAACGGCCACGTGGTCCTCGAAAATCATCCCTACTCCAGACGATTTTCGGTGATTAAATACGGGATGCATCCACCCAGATCTTCAGTCCACTCTGGTGCTGTACAGGGGGCAGCATGTGGATTCATGAGGAACTTTTGTTCCTCGAAATTTAATCTTCTCTCTGAGACAGGAAACTCTGACCGACGCAGACGCCAGATGTTCCAGACGTCGTTCCTGCCAGGAGAAGTCGACTCCAGGACCAGTGCTTCCTGAAGTCCACCAACGCCGAGCTCACGGTTACCGGTGTAACCGTCTCGACGCCACATCGACGCTACCAGTGTAGTGTCCTATGCTGTTGCCGGATCCAGTCCAATTCAGGAACCTGCCGACTCCAGGAAACTCAGCCGACGCCGACGTTAGCCGTTCCGCCGTCGTTCCTGCAGTCAACACCGACGCCAAGCACCTAGGTTGCCAGTACAACCGCTTCGACGTCAACACCACGAGGGTAGTGTTTGTTCCTGCCTCTGGATCCAACCCCGACGCAATAACCCACGGACTCCGACGCC
Source organism: Philonthus spinipes (assembly GCA_963082785.1). Lineage (NCBI taxonomy): Eukaryota > Metazoa > Arthropoda > Insecta > Coleoptera > Staphylinidae > Philonthus > Philonthus spinipes. Next base: position 7,455,853 of record OY720317.1, read on the forward strand.
GAGCTGCCGCCTGAACGCCGCCTCTATTCAGACGCCGACGCTACCTCAGGTCTACCTACATGTACACTGTGTGACTGCTCTCTCTGTTTTGTTTTTTTTTTTTGCTAATTTTTTTGTAAATAAATTATTTAAAAACCAATTGTGTTTTAAAGGTTAGTTGCTTCGTCTTTAAATCAACCTGAGCAAGTTGATAATCAGCGTGAGGTACCTTCCCTCTCGTTGACATATATTGGTTTCTTTCTTGCTTGCTTATTAAATTGATTTATTTAAATAATTCATGTTGACTGAAAAACCGAAAATAGATACTAAGTGAAATAATAAAATACTTATATCATTATATTTTGTTAGTATTAACATTTTTATGTATTTATTTCACGCATTCACATCATTTTGTTTTAATTTAATAGCATTCAAACATTTTACAAACATTTTCTTTAAAAAATGTGTCCCGATAATCATTATAACTCGCTAAATAATCGTCGAGCAACTATTTTCTTTATATTTTGCATGTGCCTTTAAATATTGATTGTCATTTGAATATCCTTTTAGGTTAGGAAGTATGTTATTAAATGTCAGAAAACGATTATGAATTGCATTTGTTTTAATTATAGCCTACTTAAATTATAGATTATAAGCGAAACTGATAATTTTCTACTTTGAATTGAAATTGTTAAAAAATGGTAAAGAACAAACCATTTTCTATTGAAATAGTGTAAAAAATATAGGGTGTTCTATTTAAGTGAAAAAAGAAAAAATCATTTTGTGTATTGTTTCACCCTGTACACAACATTTGCTTTATGGTAACAAAAGATTATTCCTAATATTATTAAGCATTTTTTCAATTAAATTGCGTTAACAGAAAGTTCACATCGTTTTTCAATTTTGAAAAATAAGGCCCCAAACTTCCATTGATTTCAACATTAAATTGTTTATTACTTTCAAAATATTAAAGATTGACATAATAAACCCTATATCAAAAATGATTCATTTTAAGCATAGAATCTAAAATCGACATAAAAAATATAGTATTCCATTTAAAAAGTCATATGTCGTGACGTATCACGTGATTATTATGTGAAGTTTTACAGTGCTAGAATTTATGTCAGTAATATTTTTTTGTAAATGTCTAAATAACTGAGATATTGGAATTCATCGAATTATTTATTTATTTATATATTTTTTACATTCTTTGCTTGTTTAAAACCTCATCACTGGAAATATTTCTCATTTTATATATATTCTAAATAATTATCAGTAATTCAAAATGGTTATATATTGTGGCATTTGCGAAAAAGGGGTTACACCTAATACACCTAATCTAAAATGCACAGCTGGCTGCAACAGATACATACATAATAAATGTTCAGGCTTAAATGACACACAAATATCAAATATAATTTCTTCTAAACACAACTGGTTTTGTCCGAAGTGTTCTCCTGAAAATGTACCGCTAACTTTAGAGTCGATTCGCAAACTCATTTCTGAATAACTTAATTGCTACCGCTCAACATCTACACGGAGATATAATCAACGAAATTGAAGACCGACGTCGCAGAGTGACAAACTACCTAATGATAGAACCAAGGAGGATACTGCCAATATAACAAAAATCCTGAAACGTAGGAATATTTCAGCTACACCAGTGAAAATAATAAGATTGAGCAAGAGAGGGGCAGGCAACAAACCTCGACCCTTAAAGGTTATTTTTGAATCCGAAGCAATAGCCAATTCGGTTCTTCGTAGCAATGTGAATGCAGTGAATGACAATATTATCTTTAATGGTGACAGAACGAAACTTCAAATAAAATATTACAACAAACTGAAGTCGGAACCTCTTGCCAGAAAGTCGAATGGTGAATCAAATTTAAAATTAGCATTTCGTAATGGAGTTCCATACTTAATCACTGCTCAAGACATATGAAGGAACCACGCCCCGAGGAGACTTACGGGCCTACTATCAAAACGTTCGCGGCCTCAACTCCAAACTATGTCAACTTTATAACAATGTCCTTATACACGATTTTGACATTATATTTTTCACTGAAACTTGGCTATCTCCTAGTGTGAGTAATAATGAGTTAGTGATCAATATAAAATATTCCGCTCGGATCGTGGCACAATGTTAACTGGTAGGTCTAAAGGTGGCGGTGTACTGATAGTGGCCAAACATGTACTAAACTTAGACATTATTCCTACGGATCACTTCAAAATGCTAATTCCCCTTATCGATATATTAGTTAGTAAGTTAAAAGTTAATCGTACCAGTATTTATTTAATTGTTGTTTATATCCCGCCTGACTTAACTTCAATTGAAATCAAGCAATTTTTTTATTTTTTAGTTAAATTTAAATTTAATGGGTTTGCATCAATTTAATAATATAAAAAACTGTTCGAATAATATATTGGATCTAATATATTCCAATATAGATTGTAAAGTACAAGATGAATCTGACCCTTTGTTATCAGTGGAAAATTATCATCATGCACTTCTAATATCTGTGAACTATAACATTAGTATGTCGCCAATCAACGATATCACCACATTTAACTTTAAACGAGGCGATTACTTGAGTTTATATGCCTCTTTAGGATCAGTCAACTGGAACTTTCTTATGATTATTCAGATGCGGATCTTGCACTTGATGCTTTCTACAGTATAATTAATAGCGCCATGCGTGAATATATTCCGCAAATTAAATTTGTACAGAAGCGAAAATATCCCCCGTGGTTCACCAGTGAAATTATTAAACTCATTAAAGATAAATCTCACGCTCATAAACTTAGAAAGACTGATACATTCAATTACAAATTAAAAAAACTTAGATCGCTCATCAAATCTAAAATCAAAGCAGCTTATAGTAACTATATTTTTGCCACAGAACGTCAGCTTACCATCGATCCTAAGCGATTTTGGGCATAAGTAAACTCTAAAAAATCTAGTTTTTCAAGAATTCCAGCCGAAGTTGTTTTTGGTGATATTTCTAATATATTTCTAATGATTTTCAGACTCTTTATAAATCCGTGTTTTCACCAACAACCGATAACATCTTACCTCAGATTTTTAATATTTAAAGTTGCTTCCTAATAAATTTTCACAAGGGCATGATAATTTACCAGCCTTTTTATAAAAGGATTGTGCAACTATTCTCTCCTATCCATTATCAATAATTTATAATTTATCAATAAAAACATCCATATTTCCATATAAACTAAAAATTGCTTCAATTTGTCCTATACCCAAAACTACAACAAATCAACAAAACATTTCTAACTATGACCCGATTGCAATATTATCAAGTAACTTTGGCTTTCGTTCGAATTCTCTACTTTTGATAGCTTTGTATCTGATTGGACGTAAAACATATGTGTCAGTTAATAATTTCATATCTAAATCTGTTCGGTTTAGGCGAGTAATTTTTAACAAAATTACTACCTGCATTCGGAAACCGTTTTCGGCATTACATCGTTTGACCCTAATGGGTTTATTATCACAATAACCTGGGCTAGAATGCATATCTAAGTCCACTCCAGGGGTCCTAGCGGGACGGAATAGTTGCTTTCCAGGAAGAAATTACCACCTTGAACTCGTCGAATGCCAACATCTGGTGAGTGCTATTCAGGGGCTCAAAAAGGGGCGAAAAAGGATTTCACCGCTACCATCCCCTCTACATTGCATTTTCTGTGTATATATTTTTGTAAATATTATCATTACCATTCTAAAGCTTGTACAGTTCAGTTAATATAGAAGCAACTTTTTAACCCACGTGTTTTCTTACAAGTCGTTACAACTACGTACTCTTACAAAGTACAACATCCACCTACAATTTATTTCAAAATCTTATTATCCAATCTCTCATGTTCCCCAAGGATCAATCTTGGGCCCATTACCTTCAATTTGTTTATTAATGACTTGTCTGATCTTCTAACTTGTAAACACCTCTACGCGGATGACTTGAAGTTATATGCAAATATTTCATCAATTGCCGATTGCCAACGTTTACAATATCAAATTGATACAATTGCTGATTGGTGTAGTACTAATAATCTTACTCTTAATAGTCTTAAGTGCAAATTTATGTCATTTACAAATAAACATTGTCCGGTTCATGATTATAAAGTCTCCGATAGCACAATCGAACGTGTTAGTATTTTTAAAGATTTCGGCAATGTATTTGATGATAAGTTTACATTTAATCCCCATGTGCAAGCGCTTATAGGTGATTCATTCATGGTGTTGGGATACATACATCGTAATTCTTTAAGTTTTCATGATCCTAATGCACTTTAACGTTTTTGTCCGTTCAAAGTTGGAATATGCTTCTTTAATTTGGTATTCTCAGACGCAATACCAAATACATTTAATTGAGAGCGTTCAACGGAAGTTTCTGAAATATTTATATTTTAAAATGGAGGGCATTTACCCCGAACGCGATTTCAATGATTCATTATTGTTGCAGAAATTTAACATTGAATCACTTGAACACAGGCGTAAAAAGTCAAGTATCACATTTTTACATAAACTTCTTAGTAATCATATTGACTGCCCGGATATCCTAAAACATATTAACTTGCATGTTCCAACTTTTAATAGTAGAAATAATATAACTTTTCGTGTTGCACACAACAAAACACTATACGGCTGTAAATCCCCTATAGGGATCATTTGTAACATATATAATCAAATGCCTGCAAACTATGATATATTTTTTGATCCCCTATCTTATTATTTCCTGTTAGTTTAAGTTCATTACTCTTTACATATTGTATTTTTTTATTTTATACTTTTATATTATTTGTATTAATCTATGTTTGTTATATAATTGTCATGTAATTGGGAAAATATTTCCTATGGGGCAATAAATATTATTATTATTATTATTATATATTTGATTTTCTCAGTCATTAGCTGGTTCCTGGAATAATTGTGGCTCTACCTGAGTCCTTAGATTTTATTATTTAAGTCTACCATTGAAAGTATTTTTCTAATTATATGAGCAGTGCCTAGTAGTGCAATTTTTTGGGTCTATACTGCGGAAACATCTCCGGGTATTTTACTAATTATATTTTCATAGCCATTCCTTATAGTTCCTGGTGCTCCTACAATCACTGGTATAACATGGGTATGAGTGCTCCACATACATGATATTTCTATTTCGAGATCTTTGTACTTTGAAAGTTTTTCGCTGTATTTAGCATTGACATTGGCATCATCAGGTACTGATACATCAATAAGAAGACATTGTTTCATTCTCTTGTCATGGTATATGATGTCAGGTCTATTTGCTGCGATAGTGTGGTCCGTGATGACCCCATTTGTCATAAAGAATAGTGATCTCGTCTGCCTCTGTGACTTTTTCAGGATGGTGCTTGTACCACTTCTCAGAAACAGGGACGTTGGTATGTTTCAGCATTTTCCAGTGAATGTAATTGACTACTTTATTGTGGCGATGCATATATTCAGTAGGGGATAGGACGGAGCAACCTGAGATAATGTGGCTAATATGTTCTTCTTGCTGATTGCACATTCTACACTTACTATCTACTTTTTGATGTAGAATCATCCTTTTTTGATATCATGTACTTAGTGCTTGATCTTGAGCGGCTATATTTAAGCTTTCTGTTTCACCTTTCAGCCCAGCATTTCTCATCCAGTTTAGCATCATGTTTTTGTCTACCCATTTTTTGTTCAGATTGACATAGAATTGGCCATGATGAGGTTTAGACTTCAGTTTAGCTACCTATTGTTCATAGAGCGCAATTTTAAATTTGTGTTTACTTCTTCCAGCTCTTGGATTTTCTGTTTGTTCAATATGGTAGCTAACATAGATTTTCTCCTATCTTATTAGGAAGTACTTAGTCTTTGCTTGTTCGTGTTCCATTACTAGTTTCATAAACTTATCTTTACTATTTCTAATGTACTCATAAAGGGCCATTACTGTGCTTTTGTATGCCGATTCCAATTCAATCAGTCCTCGTCCACTATTACATCGAAGAATATATATTCGGTCTACATCTGCTTTAGGGTGATGAAATTTATTATTATTATATATAAAATGTAGCAAGAAATTATGTGGAAGTAAAAAAAAACGATAACTAATTGAGGGTGCCTTTACATTTACATTTCCTGTTAAAATATTTATTGACCGATGCTTGTCAGAGGCTCGGTTTGGGGTTACGACTAATGAGAGTCGTAACAGTTGCTATTTGAAAGAAGAATATTGAAAAAGTATTGTTCATTTTACTGTTGTCCAAAGAGATAAGCCAATTTTGTATTGGCTTCTCTGTTCATTTTCTCTTTGTTCTCCATGTGGAAAAATCTTTCATGTTTGAGCCTAATTTCACATTGTCTTCAATACAGTATCTTTTTATATTTTATTTATTATTTTTATTTAGTTTCATCCAAAATACTGAATTAATATATAAACATAAGATAAATAAGAACTTAAACTATAAACGTAGTTTAAATCATAAATAATTATTTCACTTACTCATTAGCTTTCCGACTCCAATTGGACATGTACTGTGATGTTATATGCAAAGCAATAGGTACCAGAGCTTGTATAAACCGGAATTCTTTGTGTCCTAGAAAACTAAAATTAATACATTTAAGTTAATTTAATTAAAAACAAAACTTTTTTTATTACTATAAACATCTTAAAAATTAATTGATAAATAAAAAAATAATAATACTGAAGCATCAGTTTAGAAATTAAAATACTTCTTACTTTTTTCATTGAAGTGACTATTATTGTTATTACAGAGTAATTCTACTCTTTACTAGCATTTTGTTTATGTTACTATTCCATAATAATTACCAAACGCTTTTTTTATTATGTAATACAAATGCACTTTAAACTACTACCATTATTTTTTATGAGGTCTTAACAAATGAAAACAATATTTATTATTATGTGAATAAAAACCTAAATATTGATACAGAAAGAGGATTTTTCTTTTACAATGAGATGGAATCTGATAGTTAAGTAATAAAAACAGATTATTATACAGGGTTAGTTAAAATTACTCGAACACCTAAATAATTCTCAAAACGTAAGGATTTTTTAAAAAGTTTGAAATAAAAGCTTCTTGGACTTTATGTCCTATAATTTAAATATATTTTGAGTGTACAGGGTATTCAATTTACTTAGATAATTAGGTCAACTTTAGTTTTTTAAATGGTACACACTATATATTGATACATTTTTTAATTCTATGATTAATTCTAAGGACTTTTTGTAGAAATCATTTTCCTTTTTAAATTATAAACAATTCATAAATGAATAAGATTACATTTGTTTTATCATTTATTTTAATTCTGTTTAAGGGGGTAGTCCTCTAAATATTCTTTTACCGATTTTTTTTTTACTTAAAATGTTCTTTGGGATGTATATCTTAGTATAGGCTTTATGCCATCCTCGCCGGAAACTTCGTTCGTAAGTTATGAAGCGATATGCGCTTCAAAGCGTACTCGAAGGGTACCTCAGTTACCGACAGAACTGGCGAGATTTGTAGTTCAAGATGCTGTCGGATCACATACAGTTGACTGAAATGTTCCCTTCGCATTTTGAACAGTCTATGGTGACCATTCAAAACAAAACACGATATGCAAGATCAAAATTTTTAATTAATATTTACGTACCGTCTTCAACGAGATCGCGGATGGAAGTGATCGTGATGAAGGACGATAAATCCGCTCAATGCGCGCGTCCTTCATCGCGATCTCGTTGAAGACGGTACGTAAAAATTAATTAAAAATTGTTTAACAACTAAGGGCTTACAGGGCAGATCTGTACTGATAAGGGATGAAATCCCGAAACACGTATCTACAGATAGCCTTGTAACTATTATTTGTTGTTTTCTTTCAATCAATAATTTCGACTCAAACCGTTGCAATTCGTAGTAGTGCTGCTATGCAACAACAAATATCTATTATGTAATCCAATGTCCGGCGGGGTAAATGCTCGGGAAGTAGTTGTTTCAATAGATGTTTGTAAAACTTAGAGTGTAAGTATTTTTTTGCAGTTGGAAAAAAAGGGATTGATCGAATTTAATTGATTTACCAGAAATGTTCCTTGTTTAATTTCATTGTAATAAAAATAATTGTTTCTAAGTGAATTTATGAGGTAGATGAAATTCTACCTTCTTTCCCTCAGACAGGGGTCCGAAGAAAGTAATTATACTTTTTGTAAAAAAATATTCCTACAAAACATTCTTACTATTAATTTTAGAATTCAAAAATATATAGGGTGTTCAATTTAAAAAAAAAAAACATAAGTTTACCTAATTATCTAAATGATAGCTTGTTTTTATCCAAAAAAAAAATTTTTTTTTTGGAATTCGTTACTATTTAAGAATCATTCAGGTGTTCCAGTAATTTTAAATAATGCTATATACATCTTGTTACAAAACACAAATACTTAAAAAAACAGTACAGAGTTCTTTCTATGTCGCAATAGTTTAAACAAATATTTTACCTGCAATTCACCATCCAGGCTCCTTGTTAAATGTACTGATGTGTGAACTTAATAGACTTATCTCATAGATAAAATCACAGAATTATCAGAACTGATGGGTCAATGACATAATTAAGAATAATATGAGAAAAAAGTTAACAGTGGCAGGTAAAGTACACCGAACACAATAGAAGAATAGAAATGCATTTTATCGATCAATAGCAACAACAATAAACAATAAGCGTATTTTTGAAAATAGGAAAAAATATTTTTTTGTTATGAATTGAAAAAGTTTGAATTGTTAATTTTACACAAACTGCGTATGCAACATAATAGATTTGTTCATTAAGTAAATTATTTCATCACTTTTTGCACAGCAATGTGAATTTATGTAGAACTTCACAAATTGGCACTCATTTCAATTTAGTGCAAAACACAAACTAAATAATAATAATTTCCTTCTCAACCTTAAAACAACAAAATACGAGATTTATTCAATTTAAACCCATCTTTGGTCCAGAAAAAAAATGATTCGCAAATATATTTTCAAATAGTTACCACTACAATTAAGGCACATAACCCATTGTTTCACAAACATATCTTCTGGCCACTGAAAAAGGAGTTAAAAGTTAATCGATTTGGGTTGGATGAATTCTTGTAGCTGCTGCTCGAAGAATTTTTTTACGGCATTTTGTACTTCTTCGTCCAACTGAAAACGATTACATTTTAATGCCTTTTTTAGTGGCCTATAGATGTGAAAATCACAAGACCATTAATCGTGACTATAGTGTGGATGCTCTAATATCCTCCATTTCTTTCGTTGTAGATTTTCTTTCACAAATCTGGTAAAATGAGGCCGAGTTAACATAACTCTGCAGAAGGTTGAACTTAAAACTTCTTAGGTGGCAGAGAATTTGCGTGTTTCCATTGTATCGATTTACTGGATGTTCAAAATAATGACACCAAGATTCGTCACCAGCAATTATTGAAGAATGAAAATCATTACCTGTATTCCGTGCGATATTGCAGAGATAAGCCAATTAACAAGCTTCTTTGGTCCTCTGACAAAAGGCGAGGAACACATTTGGCACAAACTTTGCTGTAACCCAGATTGTGTACAAATGTATGGACAGATCCTATACTTAAAACATTTTCTGAAATTGCTCTGATTGAAATTCGATGATTTTCTCTAATCAAGCGTTACATACATGTCACATTCCTTTCTATTGATGCAGTAATCAATGCACCTGGTTGAAGCTTATCATTCGACTTCATTTGTATCCATTATTCCACTTTTAAATTTTCGACACACACATGCGTTCCCATACACTGCTTGCATTCATGTATGATTTTGCAATTGTTGCAAACCCTCAGCACACAAAATTGAATGACCGCACACTGATTATATTTCGACGGATTATTAACAACAAACTCCATTTTTAAGTCACAATACATAATCTCACATACAAATGATAGGAATAGATCAGTGTGACGTTTACAAACACAACTAACATTGCAAAACATTAGTTCAGTGATTACAAGTGTTTCTAAAGCTAACCTGACCAAAGATGAGTTTTAATTGAACAAGCCTCATAAGAGGGTCTTTCTGCTCTTGAGTTGTCGATAATACATTCCTAGGACACACACAACAAAATATTATTATACAGTGGGTCTCACCAAGAATTCACATTAAAAGTATATGGATTGCTACTTTCCCCTAGGAAAGTATTGTGATCGTAAAAATTTTCTAATTGCCAATTTCAACAGATATGCACGTTTGTGTTCATTCCAAAAAATGTCTGTTTGTTTCCGTGATAGCACATAAACGGCTAAATGGATTGAACCAAAACATTATACCCAAGCAGTGGAAATACCATTCTTTTCTTATTTTTATGATACTAAGGGTGCGGTTTAGAAGAAAGAGATAGCTATACAAATATGGGCAATCACTAATTTGAGTTAGATTGTTGTTGTGATCGATGAACAATATTGTATTATACATTAAAATAATCTTAAAATAAGCAGGAATTTCATCAGATAAATTAATAATTATTCTGTTTCTGTTTCTGTGAAAAATAATTATGAAAAACAATGAAAATTGATCAAATTTATAGCAAATTTTAAACTAAATTTTTGCTAATAAAAACTTGTGCAATGAAAATTTAAAGGATTTCACTAAATTCTGCATGCAAATAACTTAGCAGACATGACCTATTAATTTCATTATATCTTACAATTTTCTTTTCTAACTTAAACTAGTAAATTGACGTAATACACGAAAATTAACGATTTATATTTTATTTAGACTGATACTTTATACTTGGTAGATAAAAAATGTAAATACACATTCATATTATGAAATCCAAAAGAATAGCTCTATTTTCAAACGATTATTTCCATTTTACTATATAGCTATCTCTTTCCACTAAACCGCAACCTTAACATAAATGATCAAAACTTGATTTTTTTTAAGTGGAACACCATGTATATTTTGACATATTTTAAAGTAGAATTCATCTGTGTATTGATCTATATTAATACATTTTCTAAAATAAATTATATTTATATTAAACTATTTTTAATCAGACATGTCTGATAAATGGATATATTTTACAAAATGTCTGTTGTATTAATGAAATGCCTAATTTATTTATTATTTTGTTTTCAAATAGAAAACGTATTGTATAAGTTATTTTAATTAATGTATTAATATCTTAAAAACCAACAAAGATAGGTATAGGGAATGCTAGTATGGAATAATGTAGCATTAAATTCTATGCCGAACCATGTGAAAATATACAGGGTGTTCGATTAGAAAAAGTGAAGTTCTGACCATATGATAATTACTTGAGTCTAGAGTTAGTTTGAGTCATCCTGTATAAGATTTTCAGTTATTTTTGGTAGAAGTATTAAGACTTAAATGAATAAAATTCCAAATTAACGACTTGTTTCTATCTTGTGATATAATTTTTTAAAGTGACCTTTTAAAAAGACATTTATTTTATAAATATTAAAATATCTTAAAAATGCTTAGGTTTAGGTATAGTAATGGTTGATAATATTTGTTATAAAAACATATATAGAAACCAAATCTACAGTAAAAAATATAGTTCCATTTAAAATAATAATGGTGGTATCGACTTCCAGTATAAACGGAAGTGTTATAATCTTGAAAATATCTTCATTAAAAAGAACATGGTTTACATAAAAGGTATAATCCATAAAATTTCAATGTCCATTCTCGGTAAGACACCCTGTATATGTATGTATATTTTAATATACATGAAATTTCAAATTTAAGTTTTGCCTCATCTCATTTATTATAAGAGATAAATTAAACACTTTTGCAAAATTTTATCCTGATTTATATGGTGTTGACAAAACCGAGTTAAGTTTCTTTGTTTAAAAAAAAATAAATATTCATTATTTGAAGCACTATTTCAATACAATCAATTCTAATAGCAATTTGCTAAATTGAAATAATAGCATACCCATTCTATTATTAGCATGTTTGTTTCATTTGGACCACCATCAAGTTTTAATGGATGCCATATTTCGTTTTTCTTACTCTGTTACTGGCAAACATTTTATCGCAGGCCATAAATAATAAAATTTTGAATTTTATTTTTCAAAAATAATTAAAATGAGTTTATCGTAAACACACGATTACCGACTATACCTGTTGTTTTTTGTGTGTGTAAATATACATCACTCTTCCCATGCATCCTGAGCTAGTCTTTCAAAACAATATCTTCCCTCCTTTAACAATTCAAATCCTTTGTTTTATTACAATGATATAACATAGCATACTCCAATTTTAAATACCCTGTACATATACATTTATTCCTATGGAATAAATATTTGAAAATCCCTTGTAAATATATCTTGTCATCACATTAAAAGCAATCACTAAAGCAAACAGTAAAGCAAGTTAACAAAATTTCTCTGATTTTTAATTCAATTTTAGACCAAGTGGATGATTGGATTGAGTTGGTTGATTGCCTAAAAATTGAAAATTAAGAAAGAACTAAAATAAAAATTGTTAATATTAAAAAAAAATAAAACATATACTGTTGTTAGTTTCAACAATATTGTTATGGCTATATTATACCTGTAAATAAAAATGGAGAACGTAATGGTCCCTAGTAACCACAGCTCATCAACAAACATTTTCCTGTGTCTTAAAATGTGAGTTGCTGCGATGATCAAAGGAATTATTTGAATCCCGAGTACAGCTGGTAGTCCGGTGGATAAATACCAATGCCAAGGGTGAGTGCCATAAAAATTTCCAATATCATGTATCACATTGAATTTCAAAAACTCCCACCAGGTCAGAATTAACGAACCATGGCTTAAGCTGTCTATCACAGTTGAGATTAATAATGAAATTAACCTAAAAATGAAATTAATATTATTAATTACAAAAATATTAGTACATATTATTCATATAGATGTTGTTTTTTGTTACTTTTGAAAAGAAAATTATTAAAAATTGTATCTTGAAAATAAAAAGATAAGTTGTATTATAATAATGTAATTCTTTTTTTTTACTAGAGTTAAGATAAAATTAAAATGATACTAATCAAAGGTTTCTCTTTTAATTATTTATAATAAAATTTACTTACCCAATTGGCACATACAATTTTAAAACATTCTGAAAGATACTATTCGAGGATGTAATCAAATGATAAACACAAAGTGGGGTCCAGATAATTGCAGCAGTCGGTCTCATCAAGCACATCAGAGCCACTAACCATAAAAACAAACTATTTTCTTTGACAGTGCCCTTACTTTTTTGGAATGGAAATATAGATAAGGCGATTGCTGTCAAACTGGTCTCTGTTGTGTTCATTAAAGTACGGGATCCTGTGTAAAACAAATACCAAGAGCTGCCTATCGTGAAAATCGACCATTTGGTTCTGCCACACCAATTCCAAAAACAGTAGTCTGAGTATGCTGAGAGAAGAGCTTGGAATAATCTCGGAAGGAAAACCTACAAAGAAAATTTAAAAATTAATGTTTTATTACAATAAAAATGGAAATATTTTAATTCACCTTACTATTTCTATATTTCTTATAAAAAAAAGTAGAAATAAATATAAATAGAAAAGAGTATTTATTCATGTGGTAACAGTTATTTAAATATATTAAATAAAAATGATTTGAAATTAATTAATAAATTATTTCTACATTTAGCTCTGTGACTTTTGACTTACGTTACGTAAGTACGTTAAACAAATGCACATTAAAACAACTACTTCCCGGGCAAATACCCACGCCAGACATTGAATTACATAATGTACACCTGCTGTTGCATATCAATAAAATATTGCATAATGTCCTTTGCCCGTCATTACTATCACGGCGCGCGGCAGGTGAAGGTCGCTCTTTTTAATTAATTTTATTCAATTCGTTTCGTTTAATTTTATTTGGTTTTGATTTAAATTGAATTAATTTGGTTTAATTTAAATTGATTTACTTTAATTTGATTTAATATAATTGATTAAATTTCGCAGAAACACCTTTGAATTATATAAGGCATAGCTGTACTGACGAGGGATAGATCCCGTAACACGTGTCTGCAGATGGCCTTATATTAAGTAACGTTCCTTTTATTGCTTTTACATGAAATTTTTCGCGGATCAAAATTCTTTGCATTATGCAATAATTTATTGATATGCAACAGGAGGTGTACATTATGTAATTCAATGTCCGGCGTAGGTATTTGCCCAGGAAGTAGTTGTTTTAATGTGCATTTGTTTAACGTACTTACATAACATAAGTCAAAAATCACAGAACTAAATGTAGAAATAATTTATTAACTATTTTCAAATCATTTTTATTTAATATAAAAATAAATATTTTAATAAAAATTTATTAACATTATCTATAACCACCAAATAGAAGATTTATAGTTTTAACGTGATTGCTAATTACAAAATATCTCTTGATTATCTAGATTATTTACTCGCTATATTTGTATCTGGTAGCTATACAAATATGGCAAGTAATGAGCAGACAACCATAATGTAATTATAATTCTTAAAATAATAGTCAAATATGAATAGATAGCCCCAGACAGAGTCTAATACATATACACACGGAAATATATAAGAAACGAGTTCGAAATCTTGAGAGTTGGCATAGGAGAATTCATTCAAACCATCGTAACAGAAACATCTCTCGTTCGCATTAATATCTGTGTCTTATTTGGGATTTTATTAACGTTTATAAAAATAACTAAATAATTATTAATTTAAATATCCGCAAATTAGTCACTAATTTGTATAATATATTTATCATTACAACTTGTAAATGCATGCTTTGTTAATGAGCGGGATTACTTAGATTGAGCTGGTTCACTCGGAGTTGGCACTGGCATGCTGGAAGCGATGGTTTCCGCTAGTTGTAAGGCAGTGGAGAATTTAACTCTGTTGAACAAAGAAATTGCACTTTGAGTTTTCTAGACTTTCTTACGCTGGTTGTAAGGCAACGGAGAGTTTATTTATTTTAAAGGAGAATTGCTACCCATGTGGGTAGAAAGGGGTCATTGAATATATATATATATATATATATATATATATATATGCAATTCTCCTTTACATATATAAAGGAAAATTGCACTCTGAGGTTATTAAGGCTCTTCGTGAGATACAAGCAGTTCACAGTGCGCCTTTTGGACGTTGTTGAATTGGACACACTAAATACACATTATGCACGATATAAATAAATGAACTTATTCATATCTGGACTTTCAGTGTCATCCCCACTCCAACATCCAGACTGTATATTTAGTAGGTTCTGCCATGGGAAAAGAAAATCAGATTTAGTTTAAATGAACATGAAATATTATTATACAAAATATATTCAATGTTTATACAATTTAATATTGATAAATAACTTGATTAAATCAAATTGAAAATCTAGACAGAATCGAGAAAAATTCTGTAACAGTCCACATGTTAATCATAAAATAGCACTGCATTCACAGAGAGACAATAATAATTTATTTAGCTAATCAAATGTAAAACATAAATAATCAGGGCTATTCCATAACAATCTTAGAGATTTTTATTATTGATATGAATATGTAGATTGTCGTGATAAATAATAATATTGTGTAAGTGAAATGTTAAATTTAATGTATGTGTTATTATTTAGCTACACAATCTGAAAGAATTTTATAATTAACAATTAACCTTTTGCTACTATTTATTAACTCTTACGGGTGTGAAGTTACCAATAGATTTCGCCAATAGATCATAAAAACTTTAAAAATCAACATTTTGCATTCATTTCTTCACTAAAGCATTCAGCATAATCTCTTCTAGAGGTTGGAATTAATAAACGCAATTTTCAACCCCTTTCAACCCCCTAAACAACCCCTTTTCTCTCTATTTCTTAATTTTCTCTATGTGTTCCCTCCTCAAAAAACATCACTTTCGCCTAGATATACTCCCCATATACCTTTTAAAAACTTGAAAAAGAAAAAACTTTCACACCTCACCCCCAACCCCCATAAAAAATATAATAATATTTTACTCCATTTTTTTTTTTATTTGAAAAAAAAAGTCTTAATATTCCTTTAATTTACGCAAAACAACATGTAGAACAAAACAAAATATTCAAAATAAAAAACCACCCCTCCCCCATTCATTCCAAAAATTAATTATAACATCATTCACAAGAAATAATAAATTTTAAGTAATTGTTCCCTCTTTCACACGAAATATTTTTGTACAGTTGAATTCTCCATACACTATTTGTTCATTTTTAACAAAAACATTTTTCACACCGGACTTCCCCCACCCCCTAAAAATTAAATATAGAAAAATCACATGTTTTCGATAAATAATTAATTTTAACCAATTGTTCCCTTCTTCATAGAAAATCTTTTTATACAGTTGAATTCCCCATACATTAATTGATCATTTTCAACAAAAACATTTTTCACACCGGACTTCCCCCACTCCCTAAAAATTAAAAATCGAAAAATCACATGTTTTCGATAAATAATTAATTTTCATCAATTGTTCCTCCCTTCATAGAAAACATATTTATAACGGTTGAATTCCCCATACATTAATTGATCATTTTCAACAAAAACATTTTTCATACCGGATTTCCCCCATCCCCTAAAAATTAAATATAGAAAAATCACATGTTTTCTATAAATAATTAATTTTCACCAATTGTTCCTTCCTCCATAGAAAATATTTTTATACAGTTGAATTCTCCATACATTAATTGATCATTTTCAATAAAAACATTTTTCACACCGGACTTCCCCCACCCCCTATAAATTAAAAATTGAAAAATCACATATTTTCGATAAATAATTAATTATCACCACTTGTTCCCTCCTTCATAGAAAATATTTTTATACAGTTGAATTCTCCATACATTAATTGATCATTTTCCACAAAAACATTTTTCACACCGGACTTCCCCCACCCCCTATAAATTAAA
Source organism: Philonthus spinipes (assembly GCA_963082785.1). Classification (NCBI taxonomy): domain Eukaryota; kingdom Metazoa; phylum Arthropoda; class Insecta; order Coleoptera; family Staphylinidae; genus Philonthus; species Philonthus spinipes. The sequence continues at coordinate 7,472,775 of OY720317.1, forward strand.
AATCGAAAAATCACATATTTTCGATAAATAATTAATTATCACCACTTGTTCCCTCCTTCATAGAAAATATTTTTATACAGTTGAATTCCCCATACATTAATTGATCATTTTCCACAAAAATATTTTTCACACCGGACTTCCCCCACCCCCTAAAAATTAAAAATCGAAAAATCACATATTTTCGATAAATAATTAATTATCACCACTTGTTCCCTCCTTCATAGAAAATCTTTTTATACAGTTGAATTCCCCATACATTAATTGATCATTTTCCGCAAAAACATTTTTCACACCGGACTTCCCCCACCCCCTAAAAATTAAAAATCGAAAAATCACATATTTTCGATAAATAATTAATTATCACCACTTGTTCCCTCCTTCATAGAAAATCTTTTAATACAGTTGAATTCTCCATACATTAATTGATCATTTTCCACATAAACATTTTTCACACCGGACTTCCCCCACCCCCTATAAATTAAAAATCGAAAAATCACATATTTTCGATAAATAATTAATTATCACCACTTGTTCCCTCCTTCATAGAAAATCTTTTTATACAGTTGAATTCCCCATACATTAATTGATCATTTTCAACAAAAATATTTTTCACACCGGACTTCCCCCACCCCCTATAAATTAAAACTCGAAAAATCACATATTTTCGATAAATAATTAATTATCACCACTTGTTCCCTCCTTCATAGAAAATCCTTTTATACAGTTGAATTCTCCATACATTAATTGATCATTTTCCACAAAAACATTTTTCACACCGGACTTCCCCCACCCCCTATAAATTAAAAATCGAAAAATCACATATTTTCGATAAATAATTAATTATCACCACTTGTTCCCTCCTTCATAGAAAATCTTTTTATACAGTTGAATTCCCCATACATTAATTGATCATTTTCAACAAAAACATTTTTCACACCGGACTTCCCCCACCCCCTATAAATTAAAACTCGAAAAATCACATATTTTCGATAAATAATTAATTATCACCACTTGTTCCCTCCTTCATAGAAAATCTTTTTTTACAGTTGAATTCTCCATACATTAATTGATCATTTTCCACAAAAACATTTTTCACACCGGACTTCCCCCACCCCCTATAAATTAAAAATTGAAAAATCACATATTTTCGATAAATAATTAATTATCACCACTTGTTCCCTCCTTCATAGAAAATCTTTTTATACAGTTGAATTCCCCATACATTAATTGATCACTTTCAACAAAAACATTTTTCACACCGGACTTCCCCCACCCCCTATAAATTAAAACTCGAAAAATCACATATTTTCGATAAATAATTAATTATCACCACTTGTTCCCTCCTTCATAGAAAATCTTTTTATACAGTTGAATTCTCCATACATTAATTGATCATTTTCCACAAAAACATTTTTCACACCGGACTTCCCCCACCCCCTATAAATTAAAAATCGAAAAATCACATGTTTTCGATAAATAATTAATTTTTACCAATTTTTCCTTCTTCTAAAGAAAATAGTTGAATTCCCCATACCCTAAATGATCATTTTCAATAAATATATTTTTTCATGATAATTAGTTTTAAGTAATTGCTCCCTCAAATTTTAAAAATATTTTTAAATTTATTCGGCTCCATACTTCATTTGTTCATTTTTAAAAACATTATTTTCCCACCTAACTTTCCCAACCAATTTCCCAATATAATGGCAATTATGACACATAATCATTATTGGATTTTTCTTAATAAATAATTAGTTTTCGTTAATTTTCACACCGAAGGAAGGTAAGTTGTGAGCAGTAATAATTAAGTAAGTTATATTGAAAAAATATTTTATTGAAGAACAAATAAAAAAAAAAATAAATAAATTACATATTTATATATTTTAACAAAATTATAAATAAAAGGGAGACAGTTGTTCTAATATATCTTAGTACCTATTTATGGTTATTTTTTATATTTCTAATAATTTTACTTAATTTAACCTTTCGACATCAGTTAGATACATTGTGTACCATCCATTTCTCCATAACTGCTTTATAACATAATCTAAAAAACATTCTAGATTATGTTTTTGGTAATTCTTTTAACGTAGTTGTCTGGTGATTGATCACTGTTTCCTTTGTTTTCAATATCTTAGATATTACTTCTTATTCCTCGGCGCCTTTTTTCCATTAAACATATGACATCTCCAGTGGAATTGTGAAAGTGGTATTTAAACTGTTTGTGTTTCTTCAGGTGTATTTTTCCTCAAGTAACTTTGAATTAAAGTTGTTTCTCTGATGACGGTGCTGCGTTCGTCCCTTTTTGATTTTATTTATTTATTAAATAACAATAAATACATTTCAATTCAGTTTTTTGTTATTTATTTCTAATTAATTTTTTGATTGAATATTACAAAATATTAATAACTAACAATTTTCTTAAATATGAGTTTAAATGAAAACCTTAACGTAACAAAAATGAAATGTTAATTATTTATTATAAGATAGTTTTAATTTTTAATATTGTTTAATTAAATGTTTGGGATTCAGGCTCGTTAATTCTAAATTTTAACTAAATACAATTAATATAAATTTAAAACAATTACATAATGTTACTTTATTTTGTAGATTTTTTTATATAACATAATTCACAAATATCAGTAAAAATTGTATTCCTTGCACAACAAGAATGGCGCTGACATACATTACATACAATTTCTTTATTTTCTTCGCCGCAATATATGCATACTTTGCTGAGGTCGTCAGATTTCTCTAAAACTAAATTTTTAATAGTATTCCGATATGCATGTATTTGTAAAGATGTTTCCCAAGTTAAGTTTAGTAAAAGTACTTGACTATAATAGATTACAAATAATCCGCAATTCCAACTATCGTTCTGTAAAGGATAAGGATGAACATTTTTTGTTACCGACACAACTGACTTGTCTAATCCTATATCGTAAAGAAAAGTGGAAATCATTTTAAAATATACATTGGATTTTCTACTATCTCTTGAGAGTGGATCAAAAAATAATACTTCATTTAACCTAATATTAACATAAAAAAGTGTCCAGTGATTTTGTTTAATTATTGGAAGAAGATATGAATTGTTTTTGCATGATTGAATTAATGATTTATAAAGTTTCTCCGGATATCGGTTTGTCATTATACTATTAATTACATTTGGATATATTACTTTACAATCGTTATTGCAACTTAACAAATATAAAACAAAATATACTAAAAAATTATCAAGCCACATGTCTTGTGTATTTGTATCGGTGTTTAATGTAATGTAGCTATCGTAATACAATTTTTCTATTCCTATTTTAGAGACTACATAATTTCTTGATAATTTTGGAATTTGCGGATCTTTAGTTTTGTATTCTAGTTTCATTTTCTGTGTTAAAACAATCTGAGGAGAAACATCTTTCTCAAATTCTGTATTCTGTTTAAATTTTTTAATCTGCGCAGCTTTAATGTAGTTGTGTGTCCTCTTTTTTCTTTTATTCCACGATTCCTCGGGAATGTTTTCCAATGGAGGGGCCTTTACACAACAACGACTTCGTTTAATTTTATATTTGGCTTCACGGTATTGGCTTAACACAAAGTCTCTGATTTTTCGAATAAACCTTGAAGGTTTATCGTGCATTTTTCCAGCTAAAATATTATTTTTGACTGTGCCGAACCAATTCTCCACTAAAGCATTGTTTTGTATAGGCAAAACCATATTGGTCCACATTGGCACATACGGAATATAATGCCGTAAAAATAAATTGCAAAAATCAATATTTTGAAATTTATTTGTTACTAAATTACTATTAGTAATATTATTTTGTGTAACTAAATCGTCAAACATTTGCTTAAAATATAAATAAAATTTATTATTTCTATAAAAAGCTTTTGATATTTCCTTTTCTTTTTCCTCCACAATCTCAAACTCCTCCAAATCAGGAGAAACTGGTGTCATAGTGTTTAATGCTTGCAATGAATAATTAAATTGGTCGGTTTCGTATTTAATTAATAAGATGCAGAACAATCTTTCAATGGCAAGTTTTAATTCTGTAAAAGACTCAACTAAATAGAGTGAAGCTATAATTTTTTTTAGAGTTTGCCTTATTTCACGATCAGAATAATATTTATTTACATCCCGCGTCATTAATTTCAATAAATGTGCATAACACAATTTAAGTGTGATGTTGTGTTGTGTTGTATTGGTCTCGTTTTTTATATGGTCAAAAATGTCATTTAAATATTGTCCTAATCCGATCATATTCCAGGACTCACAAATCGAGTTAATTATAGACAAACTAAAATCTGATGTCACCGTTTTAAAACATGGCCAACATGATTTTTTATTAAAATATGTTTTTGTTTCTATTAACCACGTCGAAAGTGTTGACGTATCATGTTTTGCAGAAATCAGTTCCATTACAGGAATTATTCTGCGATTCCTTAACTGCACTACTCCGGCATAATAGAGAACCCGTTTTGACTTTAAATAGGGTTTCCTAATAACAGCCCCTGTGGCATCTATATACAAATTTGGAACCGGTTCAGAGCAATAATATTTTACAAAATTAACCTGTTCCTTGTTCATAATGTGTACAAAAAGTGGTTGGGCAACCTTAAAAATATATTCTGGATGGTCCCTTTGCATTAACATTAAATCAAAAATATCATCACTGGAACGATCACGCCTTCCAACAGCCTCATTTTTAATTTTACGGTATACACAATCAGACTTTATTTTGCCTAAATTTAAAGTTTCGCTTATAAAGCGAGTTGTATTAATTTTGTACTTACGTACGTTCAAAGCTGTTGTTAATAACATTTCATTTCCCAATAAATCGCGTTCAACGCCCCTTACCTGCCTAGTTAATTGAGTACCATGACAAAAATCAATCGAATTACTCCAAACAGACACACGATAACTGTCTACTTCTATTTTAAATTTTTTGCAATTCCTCTGGCTACAATATCCGTAAATCACTACACGACCTGACACTAATTTATTGTAGCTTTGCACATTAAAAATACATGTAGTGTTAACTTCTTTAAGTTTTTCAGAAAAAAAGAAAGGATAAACACTTTGGCACAGTTTTCCTGATTTAAAAATTGTAGAAAGTTCGTCTACGTCTATGGTAAAAGTGCCCTCCAATATCCAATTACTCTTGTATAATGGTTCGGGATATGTATTTTTAGTCCCCACAGGTAGAATTACATTAAATGTTGAAGTTTTTGACGATTTTGAATATAAATTTATTATTAATGGTTTTAATATTTAGACATTGGTAGTTCATATTGTATGAAATAAATATGAATAAATTATTAAAAATCAACCAATAAAACACAGATTTGTTTGAATAACTTTAAATTCTCAACTAGTTTCGGGTTATCAATATATCCATTAATGTATCCATAGAAATTTAATAAAACAAAATTTTAAATTCTCTTGAAAATGGGCTGATAACCCGAAACTAGTTGAGAATTTAAAGTTATTCAAACAAATCTGTGTTTTATTGGTTGATTTTTAATAATTTATTCATATTTATTTCATAAATTTATTAATTTATTGTCAATATCATCGATTATTGCTGCTGAAACATCAATTTCAGATGCATTAGATATCGATGCAGAATCAGATTCATTATTTGCAATATTCGAATGATCAGTCAATTTTACTGAGTTTTGAATTTCAGGTTCATCATTGATATACGATTTAGATACAGTTTGATTTTTAATTTGTTGCAACAATCTTGAAGTTAAATTTTTTGAATTATTCTTTATGCGTTGGATTATATTTCGTCTATTGAATTTAGTATCAGACCCATATACTATGATAGAGGCCTTACCAACTAAATCATTCCCAAGCTTCAATGACTTTATCTGCTTATAACTTAAATTGGAATTCAATAAAAAAACATAAAGTTTATCCATTTTATCCATATTGGTTAATTATGTAAAAATGAAAACTTAAACACTAATAAAACTGAAATATGTTAAATGAATAAATGAAAAACACTTTTAAATAAATCTATATGTAAAAAAAACACTTAAAATAATATAATAAAGAAATGATAACTTACGTAAAATAATTAAACAAGTAACGAATATAAACGAAAAAATGTAACTTCTTAACAACCATCTAAATTAATACGAATGATGAACAAATAACTAAAACATTAAACTCTATTTAAACTTTATGAGGGCACTTTTTTTCAAAATTCTGAGAGTGAGATTTACAACAACTACACGGCAGCTATGCAGATATAAATGAAGTTTACTCGGAAAAGTTTTATTGGATTAAATTGTGTTTCAGCGTATTTTATTTTAAAATTGTGGGATTTACAAATCTATTCGTTTCCAATATTGAAAAAACAAAGAAGTTCATTGCTTTTTTCTAAATCTCCTCGTCAGCGACACCCAGTCTTATAAATAGATATATATTTCTAATGAAATATTTTTTCCATAATCGCAATGTTGAAAGTTTTACGTGAAAAATGTTTTGTTATTGATTTAATCAATGAAAACGAAAGTTACAATTATATAAAAAAATAAAATCTATTGTATGAGGAAAACGCCCGTGCAAACATATTACTATAGTTTGGAGGAACAATTGCCGAAAATTAATAATGGAGAAGTGGAGCTTCGTAGACAAAAATATTTATTCTCCTTTGTCCCATTTCATTTAAGTGTACTTTAAGCAAAATGGTGGTATTTATTCAATTTTTGTATAGTACAGATTACATAGTAAAGATTTTTTAATTATGTAATTGGTGCTTGAATATCAGAAATTGGACCCCACATTATTTTTATTTCCAGAAATGTAAAAAAATGCCGATACCCCTCAAATGTAAATATGCAATAGAATATATCAACGGTAACAAAACAAGTACTTCCGTTTTAATTTTATCGGATTTTTTTTTTACTCTTGAGCGGTTCGGAGATGTTGCTTAAATGAATCACATTTTGACAGCCTAAAATATGTCCTTTAAAATTGGAGGTTCAGCTATTTTTGTAAAACTAATTCCATATCAATCAAACAAAAAATATTTCCTATCTGTAAATCAACTTAGTTTCTATTATCTATTAATATTTTCCAAATATGCCGAAAAACTATTTTTTATCAATAAAAATGGGATTATTTTTCACTTGCAATTATTAGAGGGTGGGGAAAGTCCGGCGTGAAAAATGTTTTTTTTTTTATTGAAAATGATCAATTAATGAATGAGGAATTCAACTGTTTAAAAAGATTTTCAATGAAGGAAGGAACAATTGGTGAAAATTAATTATTTATCGAAAACATGTGATTTTTCGATTTTTAATTTATAGGGGGTGGGGGAAGTCCGGTGTGAAAAACGTTTTCGTTGAAAATGATCAATTAATGTATGGGGAATTCAACTGTATAAAAAGATTTTCTATGAAGGAGGGAACAAGTGGTGATAATTAATTATTTATCGAAAATATGTGATTTTTCGATTTTTAATTTATAGGGGGTGGGGGAAGTCCGGTGTGAAAAATGTTTTTGTGGAAAATGATCAACTAATGTATGGAGAATTCAACTGTATAAAAAGATTTTCTATGAAGGAGGGAACAAGTGGTGATAATTAATTATTTATCGAAAATATGTGATTTTTCGATTTTTAATTTATAGGGGGTGGGGGAAGTCCGGTGTGAAAAATGTTTTTGTGGAAAATGATCAACTAATGTATGGAGAATTCAACTGTATAAAAAGATTTTCTATGAAGGAGGGAACAAGTGGTGATAATTAATTATTTATCGAAAATATGTGATTTTTCGATTTTTAATTTATAGGGGGTGGGGGAAGTCCGGTGTGAAAAATGTTTTTGTTGAAAATGATCAATTAATGTATGGAGAATTCAACTGTATAAAAAGATTTTCTATGAAGGAGGGAACAAGTGGTGATAATTAATTATTTATCGAAAATATGTGATTTTTCGATTTTTAATTTATAGGGGGTGGGGGAAGTCCGGTGTGAAAAATGTTTTTGTGGAGAATGATCAACTAATGTATGAAGAATTCAACCGTATAAAAAGATTGTCTATGAAGGAGGGAACAAGTGGTGATAACTAATTATTTATCGAAAATATGTGATTTTTCGATTTTTAATTTATAGGGGGTGGGGGAAGTCCGGTGTGAAAAATGTTTTTGTGGAAAATGATCAATTAATGTATGGAGAATTTAACTGTATAAAAAGATTTTCTATGAAGGAGGGAACAAGTGGTGATAATTAATTATTTATCGAAAACATGTGATTTTTCGATTTTTAATTTTTAGGGGGTGGGGGAAGTCTGGTGTGAAAAATGTTTTTATTGAAAATGATCAATTAATGTATGGAGAATTCAACTGTATAAAAATATTTTCTATGGAGGAAGAAACAATTGGTGAAAATTAATTATTTATAGAAAACATGTGATTTTTCTATATTTAATTTTTAGGGGATGGGGGAAATCCGGTATGAAAAATGTTTTTGTTGAAAATGATCAATTAATGTATGGGGAATTCAACCGTTATAAATAAGTTTTCTATGAAGGGAGGAACAATTGGTGAAAATTAATTATTTATCGAAAACATGTGATTTTTCGATTTTTAATTTTTAGGGAGTGGGGGAAGTCCGGTGTGAAAAATGTTTTTGTTAAAAATGAACAAATAGTGTATGGAGAATTCAACTGTACAAAAATATTTCGTGTGAAAGAAGGAACAATTACTTAAAATTTATTATTTCTTGTGAATGATGTTATAATTAATTTTTGGAATGAATGGGGGAGGGGTGGTTTTTTATTTTGAATATTTTGTTTTGTTCTACATGTTGTTTTGCGTAAATTAAAGGAATATTAAGACTTTTTTTTTCAAATAAAAAAAAAAATGGAGTAAAATATTATTATATTTTTTATGGGGGTTGGGGGTGAGGTGTGAAAGTTTTTTCTTTTTCAAGTTTTTAAAAGGTATATGGGGAGTATATCTAGGCGAAAGTGATGTTTTTTGAGGAGGGAACACATAGAGAAAATTAAGAAATAGAGAGAAAAGGGGTTGTTTAGGGGGTTGAAAGGGGTTGAAAATTGCGTTTATTAATTCCAACCTCTAGAAGAGATTATGCTGAATGCTTTAGTGAAGAAATGAATGCAAAATGTTGATTTTTAAAGTTTTTATGATCTATTGGCGAAATCTATTGGTAACTTCACACCCGTTTAACTCTTATTCTTGTGAAATGAGATTTTCTACACTGATAAGCATTAAAACAAAGTTTAACAAACATTTAAAGACCATTGGAAATTAATGTTTCGAATAAACACATTCTTTATCGACTAGGGTTGCCGTTAGTTTTGTTTAATAACTTCAGAGTGCCACCATACGAAAAAATTTGAGAACCACTGACTTAGATTGTAAAGTTTAATAATAAAGTACACATTAAATTTAACATTCTTTATACAAAATAGCTCCGAATATGTAAAGACTTACTAATAACTCTGCGTAATCCAGTCCAGTCAACTTCAACGTCCAGTAAACAGCCGATATGCATAACGGGTACAGGTAACTCCTGATACCCATCGTCCATTCCCACGTAAGCTGCCCATACCCGAAGACCTTGTTGTGGGCCACCTCGAGGCTCTGCCAGTACTCATCTGGAACGTACCAGGTGTCCACCAAGAAAACCGAAGCGATCCTTATCAGGAGGAATATTCCGAAAACGGTGTACGCGTTCATGGCGACACTGCGATCTAACCTATTGGTCCACTTTGGCTATTTATAATCGGGGCCACATCTCGATTATTTTCGTCGTCGCAGGTTAGCTTGTTTACAAAATAACTCCATTCATGGAATTGACATTTCGTGAATTCGAGATGGAGAAATTTCGGGGTGAAGAAATTTCAAGATGGAAATATTTTGGAATTAAGATATTTTCATTGTGACGGAATTTCGAAGTAACGAATTCATGGCAATTTCGGGGTGAAGAAATATTGACATAGTGAAGTTTCGAAGTAACAGATTTTCAATATGTAACAATTCGTAGTAAAATCAAGATTTTATATTATATTTTCGGCCCTATTCCCCAAGGTAGATCCAAGGCAAGGTAGATCGAGTGACACATATATACATTTGTGTAAAGGTATGCTGAACTAGCGCCTCACAGTTTCAACGCCCCCCTTGCTTCTCACCTCCCTTTCGGTCATTCAGACCTCGTGACGTAGACGAATTCGAATATTTTCGCGCGTACATCGGCGAAAACAAGCATAACCTATTTTCACATTGCGTGCTTTCTACTTCTTTGTTTATGCCCATTATTTACTTATACTTTGGTCTTTACATTAATTTGTTTGTTTGTCTGCGGGATATTACATATTTTTGTATTATTTTATTACGTTGATCCACACTCATTTAAAATGTGGCACTCTAGGTTTTGACACAACAAATGCACTTGTTCGAAGAGGTAATCCACACTATGGTAACTAAGTAAAAATAGTAATAACTAAATTCATTACTACACTGTATTATTATAAAAAAATAATACACTTTTTTTAAGTATTTTAAGTCACATCGTGACTGAAATTTACATTTACAATCAATAAATTTTATGAAGGAAGAAGACTCAATCTTTAATTTACTTGTACCATAGAGTAACTAGTATACATAGAGAGGCAACCAGTAGGCATTTAGCGTCACGCTCTCGGCGTATTTTTCGAACTGCTTGCATGTACTTACTGAATTTTATTACCGTAACGCGAGCGCTACTCTGCACTCACAAGGTCGTATAATATAAACATACACAGACACATAAGCACATAATATATATATAAGTCAACAAACTCCTACTCGAGTGTTTTTTTTTATTCAATAAAAACGAAAGAGAAGTCGGCAGTTCTTTCATTTTTTTTTTCGCTATGCATTTTTATTCTGTTTGTTACATACGTGCAATGAAATTAAATAAAACTTAAATTTTAATTTGTTAGAATTAGGAAAGAGCAAAAAAAAATTAAACGATTTATATTCTATGCCAAATTATCTCTGTTTAAATAATTTATTTACAGTATTACATAATACTAAAATAAATAAAATATAATTAATGGTTTTAATATTTAGACATTGGTAGTTCATATTGAATGAAATAAATATGAATAAATTATTAAAAATCAACCAATAAAACACAGATTAGATTGAATAACCCCACTGAGCAAGGAAACATTTCAAATGTTATATAAATATTGTTCATTCGTACTAAAATAAAATATTGTTGCATTAAATTCATTACGGCAATATTGTAATAATGTTGTAATTAATGCTGTTAAAATGAAATATAAAAAATATCTATTGTATTTTCAGTTATTTGTACATATTTTGGAAAATCTTATGAATTTAGACCGCCGTTCCTTAGTTGAGAATCACTGGTATTCTCGGCTCGAAGCGTAAAATTGCTGACTTATCAAAACATTCGTGTGAATTTGATTATATTTTCGCCATTAAGCTTCCACTTGTTGTGTCTGAGTGCCCTTAGTTGGATCTTCATTAATAAGTGAAGAAAAAGTGTACAAAGTGTTTTCATATTTCTAAGGGACCTGTTAATATATTTGAAGGTTTAATGTAAACTCGCAGCAGAAGGTAAATATTATTGGGAAAGTTCATTCGTCTGCGTTAAGTGATTAATAGAAATAATTAAATTTGAGTTTTATTTATCCAACCCTATACCCATATGGGCAGAAACCCACTGAGCAAAAAAACATTGCATAACATATTGCATTAATGTTACGGCGCAACGTGTAATGTTGCGTTTTAAGTTGCATTGATGTTGCTTTAATGTTGCTGAATGTCCGTCTGCGGCAATATTTCATGGTAATTTTGCCCGAAAAATATTTCTGTACTGTTGATAAAGCAACATCCATGCAATACGAAACATCACGAGTATTATATGCAATTAACGTACAAATTGACTGTATGTTAAGTTACATATTATGTTATAGTCATACCAGGGGGGGTCGGATAATATATGAAATTGGGAAACACGACAATAGTTGTCCACTTGAGCACTGGAGGCGCTGAAGTCTCAAGTGGAAAATTTAAAATACTTTATTTTCAGCTTTTTACAATGATTTATTTATTATTGGTGACTTTTGTCGCCCTATGAGGTATATTTCTTAAACATTTATACTTTTAATTAAACATTAAAGGTGTTCTAAATAAGGATCAGTTTGCAATATTTCAATTTGATTGATGTAAATCACATGAATTGTTTTTGACAGTTTTTTTTTGTATTCGTCAGAAGTTTCTTCACTTTTTCTTATAAAACTACAACTGGTAAGTAATTATTTGTAGTTTAAAATACGTTTGCTTATTAATTTCTATGAATTGTATATTTTTGAAAGAATATACATAACTTAAAATTATGAACCAATCGAGCAATAATTAGTTATTAATAAATATGATTTATTTCCCACATTCTCAAGATATGTTTTCGGTTTATAAATATTCATTTTTTATTATATAGTTTATGCTTTTTACAATATTTTCCATTAGAAAAAATGTATTTAACGAAGAGGTTCTTGAAGTAATATTTATATCCATAGAGATTCTTTAAGGAAAGGAGTTCATAAAATTATCTAGCTGGGAGATATTAATTAATTCAAATTATAACTGTTGTTAATATGTTTTAATTAATGTATGAATGTAATAACAGGTTAAATGATACTTTTATAAGTTTAATATATTTTACTTAAAAATATTGTTGTTTTTATATGTTATTTTTTATGTATTTTTTCAGATAATTTTATTAATTGCAATTTCTTATTTGCATGACCTACTGATATTTTTTTCTGTAAAATAGCACATTTATAAAAAAAAACTTTTATATAAAAATTTGAAGTAAAATAGTGAACAAAAAATTATTAATAGAAAAATGTTCAAAAGTCCCGCCATTAGTTTTATTATAGTGTGTATATGAACCTAACCTCAAAAACCTTATAAAGGTTTGAAACTCGGGAAATAGTTGTCCACTTGAGCACTGGATGGCGTTGTTCGTGTTTCCCGCTAAATACATGGATCTGGCCCTCTTATACTTTATCTCTATGAGTCATACATAGATGTAGTATGTAATGTGTATGTACTATACAGGCAACGACGCTTGAGTATATGTATAAAGGATAGATGGAATAGAAAATTTGAGAGTGGGGGGAATGTAATGGGAGATCTCATGACGTCACAGTAATTCACTGCGCACGCCTTAAATATGATTAAAATAGCTATCGAATAATAAATTAAACGATATCGAAATGGAGTTTTCTCTCTATCAACCGTTGTTTGGAATCGCTCCATCTTCGTTTTGAGTCGCTATCGACTAAACTAAAATACGGCCTTAGGTTATATTAATATAATTAATTTTCGTTTTATTTTATTATATTTATTACTAAAATAAAAATACTAATATTAATTAAATTGCTTAATATTTGTATCGTAATAAAATTATAATAAACAATAACCTCAAAAGTCGATACTTAAGTTGTATTTATTGCGTACAAATAAAAGTGTACTAGTAAATGAAAGATTTAGTCTTCTTCCTTCATAAAATTTATTGATTGCAAATGTATATTTCAGTCACGATGTGACCATTCGAATGCTTAAAAATATGTATTATTTTTTTATAATAATACAGTGTAGTAATGAATTTAGTTATTACTATTTTTACTCAGTTACAATAGTATGGATTACCTCTTCGAACAAGTGCATTTGTTTGTGTAAAAACCTAAAGAGTGCAACATTTTAAAAGAGTGTGGATCAACGTAATAAAATAATACAAAAATATGTAATGTCCTGCAGACAAATAAATTAATCTATTACGCCCGGTGATAACAATTTTCAAATTTACTTTTCGCATGGTCGCTGAAAGACCAAAGTATAACTAAATAATGAAATTATGAACGGGCATAAACAAAGAAGTATAAAGCACGCAATGTGAAAATAGGCTATGCTTGTTTTCGCCGATGTATGCGCGAAAATATTCGAATTCGTTACGTCACGAAGTCTGAATGACCGAAAGGGAGGTGAGAAGCAAGGGGGGCGTTGAAACTATGTGAGGCGCTAGTTCAGCATACCTTTACACATATGTATATATGTGTCACTCGATCTACCTTGCTATACAGGAGGGGTCGGATAATATTTGAAATTGGGAAACACGGCTATAGTTGTCCACTTGAGCACTGGAGGCGCTGAAGTCTCAAGTGGAAAATTTAAAATACTTTATTTTTGGGTTTTTACAATGATTTATTTATTGTTGGTGACTTTTGTCGCCCTATAAGGTATATTTCTTAAACATTTATAGTTTTAATTAAACATTAAAGATGTTCTAAATAAGGATCAGTTTGCCATATTTCAATTTGATTGATGTAAATCACATGAATTGTTTTTGACAGTTTTTTTTTTATTCGTCAGAAGTTTCTTCACTTTTTCTTATAAAACTACAACTGGTAAGTTATTATTTGTAGTTTAAAATACGTTTGCTTATTAATTTCTATGAATTGTATATTTTTGAAAGAATATACATAGCTTAAAATTATGAACCAATCGAGCAATAATTAATTTTTAATAAATATGATTTATTTCCCGCTTTTTCAAAATATGTTTTCGGTCTATAAATCTTATTTTTTTTATTATATAGTTTATGCTTTTTACAATATTTTCCATCAGAAAAAAATGTATTTAACGTAGACGTTTTTGAAGTAATATTTACATCCATATTTTTCTAGATTCTTTAGATTCTTTAAGGAAAGGAGTTCATAAAATGGATAATTTTAGAGAGTTATCAATTAATTCAAATTATAACTGTTGTTAATATGTTTTAATTAATATATGAATGTAATAACAGGTTAAATGATACTTTTATAAGTTTAATATATTTTACTTAGAAATATTGTTGTTTCTATTCGTTATCTTTTATGTATTTTTTCAGATAATGTTATTAATTGCAATTTCTTATTTGCATGATCTACTGATATTTTTTTCTGTAAAATGGTACATTTATAAAAACAATAATTTGAAGTAAAATAGTGAACAAAAAATGTTCAAAATCCCGCCATTAGTTTTATTATAGTCAGAGCCAAGGTAGATCGAGTGACACATATATACATATGTGTAAAGGTATGCTGAACTAGCGCCTCACATAGTTTCAACGCCCCCCTTGCTTCTCACCTCCCTTTCGGTCATTCAGACCTCGTGACGTAGAGGAATTCGAATATTTTCGCGCGTACACCGGCGAAAACAAGCATAACCTATTTTCACATTGCGTGCTTTCTACTTCTTCGTTTATGCCCGTTCATTGTTTCATTATTTAGTTATTCTTTGGTCTTTCAGCGACCATGTGAAAAGTAAATTTGAAAATTGTTATCACCGGGCGTAATACATTAATTTGTTTGTCTGCGGGACATTACACATTTTTGTATTATTTTATTACTTTGATCCACAATATTTTAAAATGTTGCACTCTTTAGGTTTTTACACAAACAAATGCACATACTATGGTAACTGAGTAAAAATGCTAATAACTAAATTCATTACAACACTGTATTATTATAAAAAAAATACATTTTTATAAGCATTGAAATGGTCACATCGTGACTGAAATATGCATTTGCAATCAATAAATTTTATGAAGGAAGAAGACTCAATCTTTAATTTACTCGTACACTTTTATTTGTACGCAATAAATACAACTTAAGTAACGACTTTTGAGGTTATTGTTTATTATAATTTTATTACGATACAAATATTAAACAATTTAATTAATATTAGTATTTTTATTTTAGTAATAAATATAATAAAATAAAACGAAAATTAATTAAATTAATATAACCTAAGGCCGTATTCTAGTTTAGTCGATAACGACTCAAAACGAAGATGGAGCGATTCCAAACAACGGTTGAAAGAGAGAAAACTCCGATTCGATATCGTTTAATTTATTATTCGATAGCTATTTTAATCATATTTAAAGCGTGCGCAGTGAGTTAATGTGACGTCATGAGGTCTCCCATTAAATTCCCCCCACTCTCAAATTTTCTATTCCATCTATCCTTTATACATATACTCAAGCGTCGTTGAGTCAGAGCTTCCATATCGAGGACGGTTTAACAACTCCCACCACCGTTTTTCACACGATCGGCCGAAGTCGGAGAAACGGTCTGCCGTGTTTGTTTAGAGAACGTATGTTAATTTTTCATGCATCGTTTTAAAATCCCAATGTAAATAAACACTTAATACACTTTTTTTCGTTTGTATGGTTGTTTTTTATATTTCACCATTTATTCAGAAATTTCTTCTGCCGACCGGCGAAACGTTGCCTTGAATTGGCCCGGGAAATTTAAAAAGTTATTCATTTCAAAAATGTTATCAATGGCAAGTAAAATAATTTTGAAGTTTCCGATTAATATTAATCTACACTGTGAAAAATTATCTTTCATTTCATTTATTTTATTAAATGGCATATGTTTTTTGTTTATTAAATAAATGTAATTGTAAATTCGTTTTCATTTACTGAAATGAATTACAGTATTTAACTCTTTCAGTTTAGTTTCTCAAAAATCTGTGAGAAATATATTGAAACCTTTTTTGAAAGAACAAATTTTGCAGTTCATTACTGTTTATAAACAGGGTGTCTCGCCCTAAAAGTATTTGAATTTTCTATTGATAGATTCTAATGCAATTTTCTCTGTTTATGTAAACCAATATTCTCTTATTAATTTTGTAATTTCACGATTTTTCATCATTTTTTTAGACAGCATTTTAAAATATTATACTTGAAGATAGAATAAAGTCACATATATTCTCATGTAGAAACAGTTTAAAAATATTATTCAGTGTGTCTCAAATTAAGGCTGGCGTTTATCGTATGTAAAATGAAGCGATTTTGTACCAATTGAATTCCTCTAATAAACAAACCCTGAATAATGAATTTTATCATATTATATATCAAAATAATCCTAAAACTCCACAGATTTCGAACGAGTTATTTAAAAATTAATCTGATTAATAGTTTAGAAGAAAATTACGTCCAAAGTTAGCACATTTTATGCAAAGAATGTGCTATATTTTTACTTATTAATATAATTTTTGAAAGAAAATGAAATATGTCGTAATAATCTACATTGAATGTAGTTATAGTTCAATACATTTTTTCGTCAGAAAACAATGCTGTTTACTGAGGAAGGTCGTTCCGAAAATATCATCAATTCCCGTGAAATTCGGCCATATTGAATAAAACCGGCAAGTTGCATATAGTTTTCTGCATTTGACTAGACAAATATTAGTTCATTAAGTCTCATATAGATAGCGGTAAATAGTGTACTATATTTTAATAAATGTTATTTGCGTTTATCATCTTTAAGTTATTTATAAAATTAATGTTATGAGTAATAATTTAAATAATTAATACTGTGGAAAAACACAAACAAAGATTTTTAATTAATTTTCAAGAGTACTCAATAGATGTTTCTCCCCTCTTCTTGATAATGTTGTGTATGTATGCTTATTGCTGTTTCACATTCAATGAATATGAGAAAGACAAAAATATCTTTTATAGTTATCTCTGCGCGTCGCGTTTTTAAAACACCGACGATGCACATGCCATTCTAAAATAATAAACATTTTAAATAACGTTCAGTAAGCAGCATACAAATATGAATGAATCTTTTTTTGCCAATGTTTGCACGGTGAAAAATTATTATTATGGATTTCTTTTTTATTTTATAAAAAATGTAATGTTTTCAAATAATTTTATTTGAGCCTTAGGATTGTAATAAAAGGCTAATGATCTAAAACAGGTCAATATAATTGTAAAATTAAAATTATTATTAAAAATTATTAAATTGTATCAAGTTGTTACTTCACTTACTGTTTCATAGGTTCTTTTGAACTGTATGTTCTATTTTTTTTATTTTTGAAGTATACATTTCAAACCAAACACTTGTTATGGGGTAGCAGTTTTCGTCATATTTCACAAAATATATATAAATGTTTGCCTTCATATTTCCCGATAGGCCATTTTTAATTTCACTTTTATTTTATTATATTTACGGATACAAAAATTAATAAAAAAAATTATAGAATGATTGTAATGTAAGCAGAAATTATACTTTCCAAAAATGTATCTAGTTCTACACTATGTGTGGGGTTATTCATCCCAAATAGAGAATTTTAAATTTTGGCATACTTATGACAAATGATTATTAACATTGATGTCAATTTTTTTATAATTACAATTTAAAATAAAATGGAATCCCGGCCAGGGAAGGTTCATTTTTATTTCGGATAGAAAAATGTTTCAAATAAAAGTTGAGGATCTTAAAAAATAAGAAATTTTTGTTACCAAACTTTTATTGTAGGACTTTCAGTTTTCATTTTATAAGCGGAAGAATTTCATCTATAAAAATAATTGTTTATTTCTAAGGGAATTTATTAGTCCCTTAGAAATAAACAATTATTTTTATAATCTTCTTTGTGTTGGCTGTGGAGATATTATTTATTGAAATAGTTATTTTAATGACAAATAAAACGTCAAAGTTCCCTCATATTCAACATATCATTCACAAACGCCTCCAGTTTGAAAAGAAAAAGGGTGTAGAGAAATGTCTTTAATCCATTGTAAGGTAATAAATATCACACTAAATTATAATCTCCTTCCAAGTACTCGCCTTTAACTTTAAAAGACAACAATCCATTTTTTCAATTAATCATTTTTGATTTCCTATTAAATTTTCAATCAGAAACTTATTTGACCGAATTCACCGGTGAAAGTACCATGACGGACACATCACCATTTTTTAAAGAAATTTAAAAGAGAATAGGACGTTTGATAATGCTATACAAAAATATTTAGTTATTCAAGTTCTACACTTCTATTTAAAATATTTGTCTATCCCAAAAAAGTATAATCCAAGAACTGACAATACTAAAACAAATGGTTAATGAGGGAAAATAAGAAAATTCCTTCAAGATAAATGAGTGAGTAAAGCGCAAATCATATTTTCTTTTTCATATTATATATAATGTAACATAGAAAAATTTAAAACAAAAAGAAATGCTGCGATTTTTTATTATATTTTATTTCGACGGAATGTTATTCGCCATTAAGAGTGTTATTTTAATATTCTTTTAATAAACCAATTTATCTATAAAAAATATCATAACTTTGTAAGGTTTCAACTGTTTTTTAGTGGAACCTCTGTAGATTTTTATGCAATCAAATTCTCTATCGATTCATATTAGCATTAAAAACGATAAAGATAGATGGATTCGAAATTTAGGTCTGTAGAATTGGCCTGCTAGATTTCCACATCTTTCCTAAAGAATATTGATGCACGCGTAAATAGAACACGAATTACTCAATTATGAAAAAAAAAATGTGAGGAAAGAAATTTAGAAATAACTCAAAAACTACTTGCTCTGGATATATAGATATATAATATTTTGATGTTGCAAATTAATTTGCTAATCGATTTGTGAGATAAAATATTGAGCATTCCATTTAAAAAAATGAATTATGCTGTTTTTAATTGGGCATTGAAATATGGATCTTATGGAAATACCAATTGTCAAAATTGACAAATGTTTTTTTAATACTAGAGGGATCTATTAGTAAAAATTGAAGACATTTTTCGAAAGGTCTATTTGGTGTTAATATTCGAAAAATAAATTTTTAACTCAAAAACTTTAACAATTATGTGGATATAAATTCATATAAGTGGATGGACAATTAAATGGGGAATCCAAAAAATAATAATATGTAGTGTTCTATTTAAAATAACAAAGTTGGTAGCCATTTCCGATATAATCAGTCAAGAACCCCGTAAACTTTTAATGGCCGTTATTAGTGGCCCACCCTGTATACATAATTTTATCCATTTTATTTCACTAAATTACACCTTTAATTTGATGTATATATTATCTTACTATTTTTATTATTTCAAAATGCATTTTATCTCGCGAAATATAATTTGAGGATCAATTCTGCATAAAAGGTAATTTTTATGAATATTCAAATATTAATAAAAACGGTTAGGTATAAGTATTACGACTTTTTACCGCTTTTTTAATAACATCACATGAAGAATCCAAATTTACAGTGAAAATGATTTTTTCTTAAAAATGAGAATAAAAATATAATAGCATGCATTGAGTAATTCTTTCGATGATTCGACAAAATTCATCAAATATATTTATACACTGTCTAAATAATAAATAATATATTCATTAATAAAAAAATCGATCGCGTCAGCGTCGGTTGTCGAATACACAGACACACACATAGATAAGGAAACCAACTGCAGTGTTCTACATATTTCTCAAATAGTTCGCTATTAAAATCGAGAGGCCATCACCTCCTTGACGATTGGCAACTATCTCTGTCATCGTATCATTCCTTTTCTAGTAAACGCCAGCCTTAACAGCAAAGTCTAGTAAATTTAAAACAGGGTGGCGCAATATTGCCGTGAATATCTGTTTTTCGAAAAAAAAAAATAATTACAAGAATAAAAGGTACTTATATAATTTCTAGCCACTGTTGATCGTCACATTTTAAAATTCGTTTCATAAATACAGGATATTCAATAATCATATGATTATTGAACACCCTGATTTTTTAACGGAATGATATATTTTTATTATGATTTTCGATTCTACGTTTTCTTTTTAACAAAATTTATTAGGTCGATTTTTTTATTTTAAAAGTTACAAACAAATGAAAGTTGAAGTCGAGAAACGTTTAACACTGTATATTTCAAACATTAAAAATGAAATAGATATTCTGATAACGCTATACAATTGGAAAAATACTTAATAATAATAGGTATAGTCGTTTTTCTGTTAGAATATTTTTTGTGTATAGGGCAAAGCAATATGCAAAATGATTTCCTTCTATTTTTACTTAAATGGAACACCCTATATTTGTGTGTGCTATTTCAAAATGAAAATAGGCCTTACCATTTTTGAGATATTTAAAATAAAAATGCAAATACGCAAATTTTTATTATTCAATGTTAAGTTTTTTTCAAAAATGTTTTGCAAATTTTAGAAAAGATGAAAAGAATTATAATGTGCTCAGAATTTAAAAATGTATCTATAATATTGCTTTCAATCGTTGTATAATTAATGAATAATAAATGTTTTTAAATTTCCAAATTATCACATAATCAAATTGCATTAGCCATAACTTTCATATAAAAGAACCCATTAAATTAAAATCATCATCACTTTTGACATTTCTATAATTGCAATTCAATATGGATTTTTTTCATAAGTCATGGGCAATGCAATTTAATCAATATTTATTAATTATTTATGAATGATACACCCACTTTAAAAATTAATGAAGTACCGTTTTTCTTAGATTTTTAAATTTCAACAACATTTCAATTCATTCAGTTTTTCTCCAAAATTAACTGGGAAGCAGGAATTTGCATAAAATTGTTTTTACAAGTAGGTATACCTGTTCGTGTTAACACCCGGTATATACCGAGTGTCTGGGATAAGGGGCGAACATAGGAATTTAACATATAAAATTATATATGTGTAACAAAAGGCTCCTCTGTTAATTTTAGAGAAAATCCTATAGGGATATTTTTAGAGTATTAAAAGCTGTCTTAAATGTATCCATTTAATTTACGTTTATACCAGAATCCACCTCAAAAATAATAAAAATAAGTTGAACAATGTACCATTTAATAAAAAATCTTGCCATGAGTTCGATAAATTATTTTTTGCGGAAACGGGGCTCATGATCCCCGTTTCCGCAAAAAATAAATGTTTGGGCTGGTATTTTTAAGAATAATATTAAAATTAATTAATAATATTATTAATAATTAAACGACAAGCATATATTATAATTATTTTTCATTATTTAAATTTCTTTGGTAGCATTTAGATAATATGGATTCTGGTACAAATGGGCACATCTAATAAAGTTTTTAATATTCTTAAAAATTTTCCTTTACTATTTTTCTCTGAAATTGATAGGGGAGCTAATAATTACATATATTTAATTTTACATGTTAAATTCCTATGTTCGCCCCTTATTCTAGACACTAGGTATAATTATTCATTTCAAAGATTTTTCTAAGGATATGAAAAATAAATGTGAACTTTCTGATTAATACTAATCTGTACTGTGAAAAATACTCTTTTAATTGTTTTAGTTTATGAAAAGAAACAAAAACCAAGTATATTTATTTATTTATTCAATATATGTAATTATAAATTAGTTTACTTGTAATAAAAGTATACGAAATAGCAAACACACTAAAAAAAGAAAATAATCTCTGTTCTGGACCACCTATGAGGTCGAGAATTAAGTGTGTTTTTTGGAACTGGAAATCCGAATCCGTTTGAGCGCTACAAAGTATCGGTACTACTTAGAACTGGTAATCCGAAATGCGGCAAATATATTTGTAATTGTTAAACAATTAAATACACAAGTAATTACTTTCCCAAAATTGCGTAAATATGCCGATCACAATAGTACGCTGAATTAAGGAAAAGTGATTACTTGTGGATTTAATTGTTTAACAATTACAAAGATATTTTTTGTACCGCTCAAACGGATTACTGAAATAATTCGGATTTCCAGTTCCAAAAAACACACTTAATACCTCATAGGTAGTGTGGAACGGAGAATATTTTCATGTATTGAGTTTTCAATATTTGCTATTTTTTATAATATTTCTTATAATTTCAATAACATTGTTTATCAATTAAATAAAACACTCTAAACTTTGTATAACACTAAAAATAATTTATTGTGACAATAGATTCAACATAGTATATAAAGAAAAAAAAATAGATTCAACAATTTACTCTTATCATTATCGATAATGACTAGTATAAATTGTTGAAACTATTGTCACAATAAATTAATTTTATTGTTATACAAAGTATAGAGTGTTTTATTTAATTTATTTAATAAACAAAAAATTAGAGGATTTTTTTAGAAAACTGGAAAATGTTAAGAAAATATTTTTTTATAAAAACGATTAATCTAAAATACTAACAATGCGATTTCAATGTAAAAGTAATTTAAAAATAATCGAGAAAATGGTACACCCTGTAAATTTATTTATTTTTTTAGCTTATAGAAGAAGTAGATAAAGTAGCATTTTTTCATGATATTTGGATTTTTTAAAGTAAAAATTTTTCTGATATGAAAATATCGAAAATCCAACGAAACGTTTCACCGGTTTCGCTCTGCCGATGGAACAATTTGCTGAATAAATGGACAAAAAGGCAATCATCATTAAAACCGAGTGAATGTTTATTTACATTGGGAGGATTCATACATTCACACGGTTCTCCGTTAATTCTAGAACGATGCATGAAGAATTAGCGTACGTCTTCTAATCGTGCATTTCACACCGTTTCTCTCTTTCTTTCACGACTACAGCCGATCGTGTAAAAAACGGTGGTGGGAGTTCTTCTTCTTCTTCTTGCGTGGTTTAAATGGCCCTAGCAAATATGCTCTGTTGACCAGTCACAAAGTTTTTATAATATTTAAATTAATAATATTTTAATGTTTTATAATATTAACTTATGTTAAATTAAAAACCCGAGGAAAGGAAAATACACGTGAAATCGGTTTGGAAAGGACATTTAGAAGGAAAATAAAGGAAAAGGAAATGCAAAAAGGAAGGAAAAGAAAGGATGGGTTAGGATTTGGATCGACCACGTGCTGGCTTTGCTTTTTAATTTTCGCGCAGCATGACCGGCCTGCTCGGGTGCAGAACTCGGAATTCCGGTGGTGGGAGTTGTTAACCCGTCCTCGATATGGAAGCGGTTTTCTATGCTCTGATTATAGTGAGTATATGAATCTAACCTCAAAAACCTTATAAAGGTTTGAAACACGGAATACTAAGGAAGCGACATCCCATGTAACGCTTTTTGGTCGCCACCTGGGTTGTGCTTCCGAACTAGCACTAACGTATATATTATGTTGGTGTTCGTGTAGGTGTGTGGATGTGTTGGTCAAGAAACAGAAATCTGTAATGTGAAATTTACTCACACATAGACACAAGTTAGTGTGTGCGATAACACATGCATACACACACACACATTACTCACATACATACTGTGTGTGTGTATGTGCACAAATGAATATATTCCTTATTTTCAATAATTCGTTTTGTTAATGAACTTTATTAATTAATACCAATCAATACTTACCTTTATTTTGTATTTATTCATTAATTATAAGTACAAAGAGGGAGAAATAAAATTAAGACAAAATAAAATGTGGGATATCAAAATTATTTATTAACAATAAACATAAAATAACACAAAAAACATCACCAGAATACAATAATTACAAATACTTATAGCTTACAAATAATCTATTACTCACAAATTGTGAAACACTTAAAACACGTATTAAAAGATAACCTAACCTAGATATGTAAATAATAGTGATTATTAAAATTACTTAAATATACCAAACTATAACTAACCAAATACATATAATTATCTATCAATTAATAGTAAATCTAATTACTGAACTTATTAACAGCTTACCGAGTTCCTATTATTCACAAATTGTGAAAATTAAGAAAAAACGTGCCTACTCTCAAAGCAAACGGAATACGTTTCATGGAATAAAACGTGCCTAGATACGCGCCAGATTCCATAGAAAACCCGTCATCAGCGCCGCCTAGCCAGCGCTTCCTAAACTGTTTCCAAAAAATCAAACTCCCATAAGCGTGTCACCCCCCTGGTTTGAAACTTGGGAAATAGTTGTCCACTTATTTCAGTTAATCAAGAATTGTACTTAAGTTGTGGTTTCATTTGTTCAACTGGGTGATTGCTGTGTTTATCGCAAGATTACTCTCAAGTGGATTAATTGTAATCGTATAAACGTAACCATTACAATAAATTCCCAGTAATTGCGATTGAGACACAGCTACTGGCTAGTGCGCCCAATTGCAAATGTTATAGAATTTTATACAGGGTTTTTATACTTTGAGTGGGACACTATGGGTAAATTTTTATTATTAATGATAGATTCCGATAAATGAGGAAAATTGTACATTCCGTGCGAAAGTTTTAAATTTTGAGAATTACAGGAGTTATTAAAACAATTGAAAATCTCTATTTTTCTAAATTCTAAATATCTCAATAATTAGTAGAGATGGGCAAAGTTGATCTTTCAATCTTTTTTGTTATTGCAAAATGAAGTACATGACAATTTTATTAGTGCAATATATTCTATTAATATAAGAAACTGTTCTCCATTTATTGAAAAAAAAAAAATCAAATTATTCTTACTTATTTACTTTATTTACTTAAATTTTCTTATTTAGAAATACTTGATTACTAATATTACTTGATTTTGCCCAACACTAATAATTAGAAATGATAATAATTTTCAAAATTTTCAGAATTTAAAACTTTTGTCAATGGGATCTGCTGAGCCATGCAAAACTGCACACCTTTTGCAGCAATAAATAACTACTGTACTACTGTAGAAAGTGGGATTCCGTGTATGAAATCATAAACATTTGACTTATAAATGACAAATTATAAATTAATAACACATTGCTTTTTCTTTCAGATGTTGTCAAGGGAAAATACCCATCGTCCGTGAATTTGATGATTTGCGAAAGTTAGAATTCAACGACAGAAAAAACAGGACTTTTTGAATAGGAGTTGAGTTATGTTATTATGTAATCAGAACAAACATTGTTAATGTGCTACAAATTTATTTTTTAAGTAAAATATTTGATTTATTTGTATGTTAGTTAATAAAATAAATGCATGTTTCTTATATATCTCTATTTTTTTGCCCTAACCAAAACCTTAATAATTAGTTAGATGATTTCTGATGCACTTATTTTTTGAAAATCCATATTTACATTAATAAATGAATTAATAAAATATTTTTGATTTTGAGCTATTTTGTTTTTACTTTCACTACAATTGTTTCGCTACACTTTAGCTTCTTCAGGTGAAATTTTGATTAAAATTCTTCACCTGAAGAAGCAACAGTGTAGCAAAACAATTGTAATGGAAGTAAATACAAAATAACTCAAAATCAAAAATATTTTATTAGTTCATTTATTAAAGTTAATAATAAACATTTTAATAATAACAATAAACATTGTTTTAATAATAATAATAAACTTTATTTTAATAATCATAATAAACATTATATGAATATGCTTTAAAAATATTTTCTCATGTTTATCAGGTTGCATATAATACACATATGCCCGTGTCATTATATGTCACTTAACATACTTAAAATTGTATGTTGAATTGCATATAAAACTCGTGATTGTTTGTATTGCATGGGCAGAGCTTCCATATCGAGGACGGGTTAACAACTCCCACCACCGTTTTTTACACGATCGGCCGTAGTCGTGGAAGAAAGAGAGAAACGGTGTGAAATGCACGATTAGAGGACGTACGTTAATTTTTCATGCATCATTTTGGAATGAGCGGAATTGCTGAAGACCGCATAAATGAGCGCGTCCTCCCAATGTAAATAAACACTTGAGGCACGTTTTATGGTTGATTTGTATATTTCTCCATTTATTCGGAAATTTCTTCTACCGACCGGCTAAACATTGCCTTGGATTGGCCCGGGAAATTTAAAAAGTTATTCATTTCAAAAATGTTATTAAAGATTATTATTATTGTGTAGTTTTCGATTAATATTAATCTACACTATGAAAAATCATCTTTCATTTAATTTATTTTATAAAACGAAACAAAAACAGGGTATATTTTTTTATTTATTAAATTAATGTAATTATAATTTCGTTTACTTTTATTTAAAAGTATTAGAGTATTTAACTCTTTCAATTTAATTTCTCAAAAATCTGTGAGAAATGTATTGAAACCTTTTTTGAAAGAACCAATTTTACGGTTCATTACTGCAGGTTCGTATAGAGGGTGTCTCACCCTAAAAGTATATGGATTATCTATTGATAAATTCTAATGCAATTTTCACTGTTTATGTAAACCAATCTTCTCTTATTAATTATATATTTTTAAGATTTTACCACTTCCTATTATACCGGAAGAACGTACAAGTTTTGTTATTTTAAATGGAACCCTATATTTCTGATTGAAAATTTAGATTTTTATAAAATTCGTCTAATTGTTTTTCTGATATAGGGTTATTATGTCAATTTTTGTTGATATTTAAAAAGTTATAAATAATTTATTGTTGAAATCGATTAATTTTTTGGGTCTTGCATTTCAAAATTGAAAAAAAAAACAATTAAATTTTCTGCCAACGCAATATAATTGAAAAAATGATTAATAATTGAAAGAAAAGTAGTTTTTTATCATAAAGCAAATTTTATATACAGGATGAAACAATACGCAAACTGTTTTTTTATTATTCTTTAAATGGAACACCCTACATTATTTATGAAATTTCGATGGAAAATTGTTTGTTTTTTCATTTTTCTATAACAAACTATACTTCTATATATTATCGTTTTTTTTAAACAATTTCAATCCAAAGTACAAAATTGAATGTTTCACTTGTAGTCTATAATTTAATTAGGCTATGACTAATACAATTGCAATGCTTTCCTACATTTAAAAACATATTTAATATAAAGATAATAGTGTGTCGACAAATATTTAGGAGTTATTTTAAAAGCAAAAAAATGTTATTCAATAGAAATATTTTATATGAATACGTTAATTACATACATGGATTTTAATGGAGGACAATTTTAATATTAACAAAATATTAATATTCAAGTATTGAATTATTTTACTAGGCTTGTTGGTACACCTTCTGTTTTGCAGCCTACATAAATTATTTAAAAAATAATTTTAATAAGCATATGAGAATATTTAAAATATTTTTAGAATGACCAAAATATATTTTTTGTTCCTAATAACTAAAGTATTTTTATTGAAGAAGTATGTCTAATAGTAACAGTGTTACAAAAATAACGTAAAATATGTACTTTACTTATTAACTATGATATTATTACGTATAACATTGACAACTAAATAATAAAAATTTGCTTATTTGCATTTTTGATTTTAAATATCTCAAAAATGGTCAGGCCCATTTTCATTTTGAAATGGCATACACAAATTTCCATTTAAGTAAAAATAGAAGAAAATCATTTTGCATATTGCTTTACCCTGTTCACAAAAAATATTCTGACAGAAAACGACTATACCTATTATTATTAAGTATTTTTCCAATTTCTATTTATCTATTTCGTTTTTAATGTTTGCAATATAAGGTGTTAAACAAACATTTTTCGACTTAACTTTCATTTTTTTGTAACTTTTAAAATAACAAAATCGACCTAATAAATTTTATATAAAAAAACGTAGAATCGAAAATCATTATAAAAATATATCATTTCATTAAAAAAATCATATGATTATTGAACACCCTGTATATATGAAACTAATTTTAAAATGTGACGGTCAACAGTGGCTAGAAATTATACAAGTACCTTTTATTCTCGTATTTTTTTTTTTTTTCGAAAAATATATCGGACTTCACGCCAATATTGCGCCACCCAGTTTTAAATTTACTAGACTTTGCTGTTAATTTGAGACACAATAATTAATATTTTTAAATTGTTTCTACATGAGAATATTTTCATTCCTGTGACTTTTTTCTATCCTTAAATATAATACTTTAAAATGCTGTCTAAAAAAATGATGATTTTCATAATCATTGAAAAATCTCAAAAACTGTTACACGAAATTTGTAAAAATTAACACGTAGAATATAAATTTTCAATAAAAAATATAAGGTTCCACTTTAAATAACAAAGCTTGTACGTACTTCCGGTATAATCGGAAGTGGTAAAATCTTGAAAATATTTTAATTTAGAAGAGAATATTGGTTTACATAAACAGTGAAAATTGCATTAGAATCTATCAATAGAAAATCCAAATACTTTCAGGGCGAGACACCCTGTATATGAAACAGTAATGAACTGCAAAATTGGTTCTTTCAAAAAAGGTTTCAATATATTTCTCACAGATTTTTGAGAAATTTAACTGAAAGAGTTAAATACTGTAATTCTTTTCAATAAATGAAAACGAATTTATAATTACATTTATTTAATAAACAAAAAAGATATGCCGTTTAATAAAATAAATGAAATGAAAGATAATTTTTCACAGTGTAGATTAATATTAAGGCTGGCGTTTACTAGAAAAGGAATGATGCGATGACAGAGATAGTTGCCAATCGTCAAGGAGGTGATGGCCTCTCGATTTTAATAGCGAACTATTTGAGAAATATGTAGAACACTGCAGTTTGGTTTCCTTATCTATGTGTGTGTCTGTGTATTCGACAACCGACGCTGACGCGATCGATTTTTTTATTAATGAGTATATTATTTTTTATTTAGACAGTGTATAAATATATTTGATGAATTTTGTCGAATCATCGAAAGAATTACTCAATGCATGCTATTATATTTTTATTCTCATTTTTAAGAAAAAATCATTTTCACTGTAAGTTTGGATTCTTCGTGTGATGTTATTAAAAAAAGCGGCAAAAAGTCGTTATACTTATACCTAACCGTTTTTATTAATATTTGAATATTCATAAAAATTACCTTTTACGCAGAATTGATCCTCAAATTATATTTCGCGAGATAAAATGTATTTTGAAATAATAAAAATAGTAAGATAATATATACATCAAATTAAAGGTGTAATTTAGTGAAATAAAATGGATAAAATTATGTATACAGGGTGGGCCACTAATAACGGCCATTAAAAGTTTACGGGGTTCTTGACAGATTATATCGGAAATGGCTACCAATTTTGTTATTTTAAATAGAACACTACATATTATTATTTTTTGGATTCCCCATTTAATTGTCCATCCATTTATATGAATTTATATCCACATAATTGTTACAGTTTTTGAGTTAAAAATTTATGTTTCGAATATTAACACCAAATAGACCTTTCGAAATAAATTCTAGTAGAATCAAAATATACTGATGAACGGCATCTTCAATTTTTACTAATAGATCCCTCTAGTATTAAAAAACATTTGTCAATTTTGACAATAGGTATTTCCATAAGATCCATATTTCAATGCCCAATTAAAAACAGCATAATTCATTTTTTTAAATGGAATGCTCAATATTTTATCTCACAAATCGATTAGCAAATTAATTTGCAACATCAAAATATTATATATCTATATATCCAGAGCAAGTAGTTTTTGAGTTATTACTAAATTTCTTTCCTCACATTTTTTTTTTTCATAATTGAGTAATTCGTGTTCTATTTACGCGTGCATCAATATTCTTTAGGAAAGATGTGGAAATCTAGCAGGCCAATTCTACAGACCTAAATTTCGAATCCATCTATCTTTATCGTTTTTAATGCTAATATGAATCGATAGAGAATTTGATTGCATAAAAATCTACAGAGGTTCCACTAAAAAAACAGTTGAAACCTTACAAAGTTATGATATTTTTTATAGATAAATTGGTTTATTAAAAGAATATTAAAATAACACTCTTAATGGCGAATAACATTCCGTCGAAATAAAATATAATAAAAAATCGCAGCATTTCTTTTTGTTTTAAATTTTCCTATGTTACATTACATGTAATATGAAAAAGAAAGGCTCAACCCAAGAATACGGGCTACACATCACCGTGAAGTTGGCCGCGTTACAACGCTCATATCAGACGTTTCAAATCTAGAACGTACAGCCAGTATAATACGACTTACGACCACGAGATGGCGATTACACGGGATCCTTGAGTGGAGGACACAGTATTTCAAAAAATCGGCTCTTTTCAGAGCCACCACAAAAATTAAGAAATCTTTAATTCAATTTACATACTGTTTTATTTTTATATAGATTAAATTAACATTCTTTTAAAAATAGGAGTTTGGATAATGATTAAATATTCTATAGGTAAGGAAAATAAAAGGTTTTGAAGATAGAAAGCGAACATTAAAAAGAGTTATTACATAAAAAAAGGCGATCTATAGGTTAGGTAAATAAAGGGTTTTGAAGATAGAAAGCGAACATTAAAAAGGGTTATTAATCTATTGCATAGATTAAACGAAAAAAAAAGGGCGGATATTTAACAGTTTCAACTAAATGAGAGAGAAAAATGTAGAGCACCATTCCGTTGGCCATCTATGGTCTGTGTTGTGAACTAATGTACAAATGAAAACGCAAAACGCAAGTTCACCGTCGAACGTACGCTCAATGAATGACGTGCGAATGACGTAGTTTTATGAAAATTAAATTCAATAATTTCCTTATTAAATGCCGTTTTAACACGATAAAAGCGTGCTAAAGTGTAACACTAGTGTAAATAGGTGCGGAAAATAACAACAGAATGGTTTTTATTGTGATGGAAATACGGAAAATCAGTGACATAACCTCCCGACTTTCGAGCAGAATTGTGAAAAAAATACAAGTCTAAACACCCGAAAACCACCAAAAATCAACTCGTAAGATCATCATTTATCATAAAAATACCCGTTTATAGGGCTTTTTTTCCAAAACAACGAAATAAGAGGTGTAGCACGTAAACTGGAGTCTAACCAACTAAATATTTTTGTATAGCATTATCAAACGTCCTATTCTCTTTTAAATTTCTTTAAAAAATGGTGATGTGTCCGTCATGGTACTTTCCCCGGTGAATTCGGTCAAATAAGTTTCTGATTGAAAATTTAATAGGAAATCAAAAATGATTAATTGAAAAAATGGATTGTTGTCTTTTAAAGTTAAAGGCGAGTACTTGGAAGGAGATTATAATTTAGTGTGATATTTATTACCTTACAATGGATTAAAGACATTTCTCTACACCCTTTTTCTTTTCAAACTGGAGGCGTTTGTGAATGATATGTTGAATATGAGGGAACTTTGACGTTTTATTTGTCATTAAAATAACTATTTCAATAATTAATATCTCCACACAAAGAAGATTATAAAAATAATTGTTTATTTCTAAGGGAATTTATTAGGTAGATGAAATTCTTCCGCTTATAAAATGAAAACTGAAAGTCCTACAATAAAAGTTTGGTAACAAAAATTACTTATTTTTTAAGATCCTCAACTTTTATTTGAAACATTTTTCTATCCGAAATAAAAATGAACCTTCCCTGGCCGGGATTCCATTTTATTTTAAATTGTAATTATAAAAAAATTGACATCAATGTTAATAATCATATGTCATAAGTATACCAAAATTTAAAATTCTCTATTTGGGATGAATAACCCCACACATAGTGTAGAACTAGATACATTTTTGGAAACTATAATTTCTGCTTACATTACAATCATTCTATAATTTTTTTTATTAATTTTTCTATCGGTAAATATAATAAAATAAAAGTGAAATTAAAAATGGCCTATCGGGAAATATGAAGGCAAACATTTATATATATTTTGTGAAATATGACGAAAACTGCTACCCCATAACAAGTGTTTGGTTTGAAATGTATACTTCAAAAATAAAAAAAAATAGAACATACAGTTCAAAAGAACCTATGAAACAGTAAGTGAAGTAACAACTTGATACAATTTAATAATTTTTAATAATAATTTTAATTTTACAATTATATTGACCTATTTTAGATCATTAGCCTTTTATTACAATCCTAAGGCTCAAATAAAATTATTTGAAAACATTACATTTTTTATAAAATAAAAAAGAAATCCATAATAATAATTTTTCACCGTGCAAACATTGGCAAAAAAAGATTCATTCATATTTGTATGCTGCTTACTGAACGTTATTTAAAATGTTTATTATTTTAGAATGGCATGTGCATCGTCGGTGTTTTAAAAACGCGACGCGCAGAGATAACTATAAAAGATATTTTTGTCTTTCTCATATTCATTGAATGTGAAACAGCAATAAGCATACATACACAACATTATCAAGAAGTGGGGAGAAACATCTATTGAGTACTCTTGAAAATTAATTAAAAATCTTTGTTTGTGTTTTTCCACAGTATTAATTATTTAAATTATTACTCATAACATT
The DNA here is from genome assembly GCA_963082785.1 of Philonthus spinipes. Classification (NCBI taxonomy): domain Eukaryota; kingdom Metazoa; phylum Arthropoda; class Insecta; order Coleoptera; family Staphylinidae; genus Philonthus; species Philonthus spinipes. The sequence goes on from OY720317.1 coordinate 7,505,768, forward strand.
AATTTTATAAATAACTTAAAGATGATAAACGCAAATAACATTTATTAAAATATAGTACACTATTTCCCGCTATCTATATGAGACTTAATGAACTAATATTTGTCTAGTCAAATGCAGAAAACTATATGCAACTTGCCGGTTTTATTCAATATGGCCGAATTTCACGGGAATTGATGATATTTTCGGAACGACATTCCTCAGTAAACAGCATTGTTTTCTGACGAAAAAATGTATTGAACTATAACTACATTCAATGTAGATTATTACGACATATTTCATTTTCTTTCAAAAATTATATTAATAAGTAAAAATATAGCACATTCTTTGCATAAAATGTGCTAACTTTGGACGTAATTTTCTTCTAAACTATTAATCAGATTAATTTTTAAATAACTCGTTCGAAATCTGTGGAGTTTTAGGATTATTTTGATATATAATATGATGAAATTCATTATTCAGGGTTTGTTTATTAGAGGAATTCAATTGGTACAAAATCGCTTCATTTTACATACGATAAACGCCAGCCTTAATCGGAATCTTCGAAATTATTTTACTTGTCATTGATAAAATTTTTGAAATGAATAACTTTTTAAATTTCCCGGGCCAATTCAAGGCAACGTTTCGCCGGTCGGAAGAAGAAATTTCTGAATAAATGGAGAAATAGAAAAATCAACCATACAAACGAAAAAAGTGTATTAAGTGTTTATTTATATTGGGAGGACGCACTCATTTATGCGGTCTTCAACAATTCAGCTGATTTTAAAACGATGCATGAAAAATTAACATACGTACTCTAAACAAACACGGCAGACCGTTTCTCCGACTTCGGCCGATCGTGTGAAAAACTGTGGTGGGAGATGTTAACCCGTCCTCGATATGGAAGCTCTGTGCATGGGTGTTGCTTTGGCAATAGTACAGCAACATTTTCGCGTAATATTACCATGAAATATTGCTGCAGGCGGACATTCAACGATTCTGCAACATTAATGCAACTTAAAACGCAACATTACACGTTTGCGCCGTAACATTGGTCGCGTTCAGGGAATTTTTAACATGTAGCGCTACAGCGCTTGATGTTCCCTGAACACGCTTTCGATGTTAAGGTCGTTCACGAAAATATGGCGATTTTGTTTACAGCTGCACAGCTTCAAAAGCGATCAAGCGGAAAAAAATATATGCTTTACCGTTCAGCGAAACCGCTATAGTAAAGCGCTTAAGCGCTACAATTCCCTGAACGCGACCATTAATGCAATATGTTATACAAGGTTTGCTTAGTGGGTTGTTTTCCAAAATTAATCAACGATTATCTAAAGAGTATCATTGCTTTTCTGACCACACTGTATATTTAAATATAAATGTAAACATAATAAGTAATTGTAATCACTTAACTAACATTCCAAACAGTAATTGGACAAAGACCTTGCTGTTATGATTTTATTGATTCATATCAGATTAAATCCCTTACTCTATAAAGAAGCACTTTAATAAATCCGTTGTTTCATTTCTTATCAGTAAAACAGATGAACCGTAATGGAGTGAAAATCAATAGCTAATTTAAAAAGCCAATTACATCAGGAATGTAAATATTTGAATAAGCCACGAAGAGCGCGTGCGCGCGCGGGAAAATATTTTCATTATTTCGCACATGACTGCTGAGCTGGTGTGTCTGGACGTCACATAACTGGCCAGTAAGAACAAGGGGATTAACGTTATTTCCCAAAATCCGGGGGCCGTCCGTTATGTCCGAATGCGAAAAGGAGGAGGCGCTGAATTTGGTGAGTCACTTGTTATCAGATTCGCGTTTGAGGTTATACGCGTACCCTTTGTGTGGATATATTGATTGTTGTTAATTTTCGTCTTTGGCGTCAACGTGCAGCAGAAGGAATTCGAGTGGGTGCTACACCAGGAAGTGCACACAGCTCTGGACCAGATACATCAGATATTGGTGGTGAGTACTAGTAGGGAATTGTTATGTATGTGGAACTGTCATTGAATATGGGTTCATTTGAATTCGTTTGTTTTTGTTGCAATTGTTTACATGGTGCTACCATCTATGGTATAAGAATTACACCAATGCCTTAAACATATTCGATTTAATTTTAGTTTATAAAAGAAAAAATATACTATATGATCGAGAACTTTTCTACTCTAGTGTTTTGATATTTTTATAACAAAAAATATATATGTTGGCAATAAAAGTGCTAAAAACCACAAGCTATATGTTATCTTATTCTAACAAATTGAAGAATTTGATTCGATAAATCATTATTTATCAAATCAAATTCTGATATGTTATTACACATGTGACGTTTTATTTGTTTTTATTCACTGGTGTCAACAAAATGCAAAATAAAGGAAAAAACTGAAAATGCTCTAGAGGAGAAAAGTTTTTGATCATAGGATATATACAGGGTGGGCCACGAATAACGGTCATTAAAAGTTTTCGGGGTTACTGACCGCGGAAAAATTTGAAAAAAATTCTAGATTACTCAGTCAAATGCCACCATCATGGTAAATATTTTGACTTTCTTTCACTTGCGCTTGTACAGGAAATGGCTACCAATTTTGTTATTTTAAATGGAACATCTTATATTTTAATTTATTTTTGGATTCCCCATTCAAATGCCTAAAAATATGGATTTATGTCTACATAACTCTTACAGTTTTTGAGATAAAAATTTGTCAAATTTTAACCTCAAATTGATGTTTTGAAAAATGCCTATAAGTTATAGTAGGAACAAAATAGACATACCAACGATATCTTGAATTGTTAGCAATAGATCCATCTAGAATAAAAAAAAAATTATGTGTCAATTTTGACAGTAGGTATTTCAGAAATGTCAATATTTGAGTCCTTAAAAATATCATAACTCAATTTTTTTCAAATGGAATGACTAATATTTTATCTCATAGGGCAATTGGCATGACAATTTGCAATATATAAGTATTATCCATCCCAATATTTAGAGCAAGTAGTTTTTTAGTTATTTTCAAAATTTCTTTCCTCCCAAAATTTTTCACAATCAATAATTCCTGCACTATTAATAAGTATTCCATAGTATGCTATTGTTAATATTCACTGAATCGAAAGTGGAAAAAGTAATTTCCAATGTGTCAATATTTTTAAACCCTTCGTTTGAGTATTATTAAAATGAATAAGCATATGAATCAAAAAAATATGAATTTATTCGTTATTTATATTGAGAAAAACAATCATATTTGGTCAATTGAAAATCCACATGCAACACGTGTACACAAATACCAAAACAAATTTAGTTTCAACGTATTTTGCATGCATGTTACTTTTTATCTTTACAACGAAAGATTAAATAGTGGAATCATTTCGAAGAATTGTTATAATTTTTTTAAACATTTTTTTTTTCAGTTGTTGTCTTCAATTATTCGTCTCAAAATTATTTATTTCAATCTTCTTGCTTTTGTTTTTATGTCGTAACTGAAAAGAAACAATTCTGTCGCACTGGCTATGTATGACGAATAAATTTATGATTTCTTGATTGGTACACTGGCTCATTTTAATATTACTCGAACAAAGGGTTCAAAAATATTGACAAGTTGGAAATGTCTTTTTCCACATTCGGAATTACTCAATTCTGCAAACATTTTGGGAGAAATGTTATGTCTGAGTTATTTAGAAAAACTACTTACTCTAGATATGGAGATGCATAATACTTTTATGTTGCAAATTGTCTTGCCAATCGCCCTATCAGAGGAAATATTGGTCATTCCATTTGAAAAAATTGGGTTATGATGTTTTTAAGAGGTTTTTTTATCTCAAAAACTGTAAGAGTTATGTAGACATAAATCCATATGAGTGAATATCCATTTACGGACGTTGTGTCGGACTCTTCCCAAATTTTGTCCGGGAAACTACCGACTAAAAACCCCTCCCACTTTACCGGCTTCGACTACTATGGTCATTAGCCGGTTGGGTTTGAATCAATGCACTGACTTTTTAAATATTTGTTACACTGTCACGCATTGTCCAAATTAACTTAAAACTAATATCACAGCCTAACCTAACATAAATATAAATAGAATAAAAACTAACACTAGAATAAATAAAATAAAACTTAACCCTAAACAAATTAAAACCTAATGTTAATATCACAGAAAGACGACATCGAGGTTGTAAACGGACCTCGATGCCGGAACCTAAAAACACCTAACCTAAATGCTTAAGAGTTGTAAAAGGACTCTTGAGCAGACGACACTACCAACAAAACACTGAATACACGAAAAGTGGAATCAGAGTTGTAAAGAGGCTCTGATTCCACCGGACAATACAGGACAGAACAATCAATAAATTAAAATAAATTAACACTAAAGACGACACACACCCTATAATCGCTTGAGTAAATTTGTCTCACGTAGGAATTTAATGACTTTCTCTACGGACCCCTTGCTATTATCTAAAATGGACGCCACATTACCACCCAGCCTCAGCCTATCGCGTTGAATTGCGTAGGTTGGACATTCCGTTAAGATATGCTCCACCGTTAAACGGTCGTAACATTCATGACAATCTGGTTGTTCGTCGCCGGAAAGGAGATAGGAAGAGGTCAAGTGAGGTTTGTGAGGTTTGCCGGCAACTTCCAGTTATTAAGAAATATATAAATAAATGTTTCTTACATTATTTGTAGCTACTATCAAACTTCATATTTTAAAATTAGTTTCATATGTATGTTCAATAATCACGTGGCGTATCAAACATATGTTTTTTTTAAATGGAATAATATATTTTTTATGAAGATTTTCAATTGTATGTTTAAAAATAATCATTTTTTATATAAGATTTAATAGGTCAATTTTTCATATTTTAAAAGTTATAAACAAATGAATGTTGAAATTCATAGATGTTTAGAGCCTAATATTTCGATAATGAAAAATGAAATAAACATTCTGTCAACGCCATACAAATGCAAAAATACTTAATAATAAAAGAAATACTCTTTTTTTGTCTTAAAACATTTTTTATATACAAGGTGAAGCAATATGCAAAATTATTTTTTTCTCTTTTTACTTAAATGGGACACCTTATATTTTTTATGCTATTTTAGTAGAAAATTGATCACTCTTCATATTTTATATAACACATTAAATAGCTACCATTTACAATTTTTGAGATATTTAATCTCAAATACAAATTTGGTATAGAATTTTTAACCAAAGTAGGCCGGCCCAGAACAACTAATTTATTTAGTTGTCAAAGTTACGCTTAATATCATATTTAGTAAGTAAAGTACATTTTACGTTATATTTTGTAACACTGGTGCAGTTAAACATACTTCTTCAATAAATGATTAATTTAATTGTTAAAAACCTTCAACAACTATATTTTTTGGTCATCATTCGAAAAATATTTAAACTATTCCTATATGCTTGTTAAATTGATTTATTTAAACAATTCATGTTGACTGAAAAACCAAAAATAGATATTAAGTGAAATAATAAAATACTTATATCATTATATTTTGTTAGTATTAACATTTTTATGTATTTATTTCACGCACTCACATCACTTTGTTTTAATTCAAACATTTTACAATTTTTTTCTTAAAAAATGTGTCCCAATAACCATTATAACCTGCTAAATAATTGTCAAGCAACTATTTTCTTTATATTTTGCATGCGCCTTTAAATATCGATTGTCATTTGAATATCCTTTTAGGTTATTTAAATGTTATTAAATATCAGAAAACGATTATGAATTGCATTTGTTTTAATTATAGCCTACTTAAATTATAGATTATAAGCAAAACTTATAATTTTGTACATTGAATTGAAATTGTTAAAAATGGTAACAGACAGGGGTATAGTTTATTATACAAAAATTAAAGATCAACCAATTTTCTACCGAAAAAGTGTAAAAAATATAGGCTGTTCCATTTAAGTGAAAAAAGAAAAAATCATTTTGCGTATTGTTTCACCCTGTACACAACATGTGCTTTATGGTAACAAACAATTATTCCTTATATTATTAAGCATTTTTTCAATTAAATTGCGTTAACAGAAAGTTTACATTGTTTTTCAATTTTGAAAAATAAGGCCCTAAACTTCTATCTTATCTATCTTACGTAGGTAAGTCAATAGTCACAGAGCTGAATGTGGAAATAATTTATTAATTATTTTCAAATCATTTTTACTTTCCCCGGACCCCTGTCCAAGGGAAAGTATTGTGATCGTGAAAATTTTCGAACCGCCAATTTCAACAAATATGCACGTTTTGAGGTCCCCTGAGTCCATTCCATCGAGTTTTGAAAAATGTCTGTGTGTGTGTCTGTGTGTGTGTCTGTGTGTCTGTGTGTTTCCGCGATAGCGCCTAAACGGCTAAATGGATTAAGCCCAAACTTTATATCTAAGCTTTATATAACAGTGGAATGATCTGAAAAGCTTTTGGTTAGAATCAAAACTCATTAAGTGCAACTTTACTCTTAGCAATTTTTCATTTTTTAATTCGGATAGAAAAATGTTTCAAATAAAAGTTTTAGATCTTGGAAAATAAATAATTTCTGTTATAAAACTTTTATTGTAGGACCTCCGGTTTTCATTTTATAAGCATTTATCTGATTAATTCCCTTAGAGATTTTAATTATTGAAATAATTATTTTAATGACAAATAAAACGTCAAAGTGCCGTCAAATTCAACTTATCATTCGCAATCGCCTCCAGTTTGCAAAAATGAAGAAGAGTGTGGAGGAATGATTTGAACCTATTGTAAGGTAAGAAATAACACACTTAATTACAATATTCTTCTAAATACTCGGCTTTAACTTTAAAAGATAACAATCACTTTTTTCTATTAATCATTTTGCTTTCCTATTAAATTTTCTATCAGAAACTTATTTGACCGTATTCACCGGGGAAAGTGCCATGATGGACACATCACCATTTTTATTTAATATATTTAAATAAATGTGACCAAGTGAATGAATACTGTTTTCTATTTATATTAATAGCCAGCGAGACATTTATTCAAATCCAAACCGAGAGAAGTTTTTTGTGAATTTGCGATAACAACAATACACGAGCGCACGTCCTCCTTCGCCCGTCATTACTATCACATCGCGCGGCAGGTGAGGGTCGCTCTTTTTAATTAATTTGATTCAATTCTTTTCGTTTAATTTTATTCGGTTTTGACTTAAATTGAATTAATTTGGTTTAATTTAATTTAAATTGATTTGGTTTAATTTGATTTAATATAACTGATTTAAATTTGCTGATTGTATTTGAATTAATTTAATTAATTTATTTTAACATCTTTAAATTATGTAAGGCATAGCTGTACTGACGAGGGATAGATCCCGAAACACGTGTCTGCAGATGGCCTTATATTAAGTAACGTTCCTTTTGTTGTTTTTACATTAAATTTTTCTCGGATCAAAATTTGTTGCATTATACAATATTTTATTGATGTGCAACAGCAGGTGTACATTATGTAATTCAATGTCCGGCGTGGGTATTTGCCCGGGAAGTAGTTGTTTTAATGTGCATTTGTTTAACGTACTTACGTAGGTAAGTCAATAGTCACAGAGTTGAATGTGGAAATAATTTATTAATTATTTTCAAATCATTTTTATTTAATATATTTAAAATTAAATAATTTTATCACCGGTAGGGGGCGCTTTTTAATTTTAATAATAATTTTCTCATTTTTTTTAAAATAAAGAAATATTTCTTTTAATATAGGCAAAAAGAGTATTAGAACCAAATGGAAAAACATTTTCAATGTTTTTTTATATCAAAATTTTGTCTTTTATATTGTCTATTGACTCCACAATCATATTTAATACAATCACATAATTTTATACAATTAAATAAGCAGCGACATCCACTCTAGCAATAGCAGTATATCTATTTCCGAAGTTTTTGCATTTCAGATCCAAAAAATATGTCTTTCCTCGTTCTGGGTCTGAATTGATAAAAAAAAATTAATTTGCCTCAAAAGTAAAAATCTGAACATTCGGCAAATCGTGGTGACCAAAAAAATAAGCATCCCCATCTATTCACCTCTCAAGAAAGAGTATATTTAAATAATTTAGCACGCTTTAGAAAATGCTCCCTGGTGTTGATAAACTAATTCAGTTTTGTTGTTTTTGTTATAAATTTTATTAACCTCAAAAATTTTTCCAATGACATTTGAAATTTTTAATTTGAAATTTTCTTTTATATATAACTTGTGATAGAATAAAGGTATTGAGATGCGGTTTTCACCAAATTTCTTATATTTTCACGCACTTTCTATTAATACTAAGAAAAATATATCATTCCATTTGAAATTTGTAAGAAAAATGGAGAAATTATATTTTTTTTTAGCTTGGCGCCACCTAGCGGCGATTGAATTACTTATTTTTATGATTGTTGTCAATTGTTTTAATCAGTGTGATAAGTTCTTTCGTATGAAATTAAAATCATTAAGATCGGTTAAAAAACAAAAGAGTTATTTGACATTTGCTCTTTATAGATTCTGGCGTTCCCCCACCCTTTATTTCAAGAGTAAGGGAAAAATTTCTGTAACATTTTTGTTTTATAAATTCATCATGATTTCAAAAAGTGTAGTTTTATGATGCCTTTATTTGAACTTTTTTTGAGATTATCGCAAAATTATTTTTCGACTGTTCATTGCGCTCCCTATTGGAAGAGATACGAACTTGAAATATATTTCCAACATTTTCTCATGGTCACTTTTATTAACATGAGATATAGCCGGTGATCTTTCTTATCTGGACACCTGGTACATTGTGATTATTATGTGATTCTTATGCTTATGTATCCCTTACACTTACGTCCATTATGGATCCACACTAAGCTTTTTAAAACAGTGGGATGAACTGAAAAGCTTTTCGTTACAATCAAAACTCATTAAGTGCAACTTAATTCTTAGCGATTTTTGCTTTTTTAATTCGGATAGAAATTGTAAATCTTGAAAAAGTAAATATTTTTTGTTTAAAACTAAAATAAATAATTATTTTTATAATCTTCTTTATGTTGGCTGTGGAAACTTTAATTATTTGGATAACTATTTTTATGTCAAATAAAATGTCAAAAAAATATTCTAAAATTTTATATAGTGTGGGAAAATTTATAGTCATTGCAAGGTAAGCAATAACAAAATAACTTCTAAATATTGGCTTTACTTTAAATGACAACAATGAACTTTTCATTTATTGGTAAATGTTCATTCAAAATCTCATTTGACCGAATTCAGCGGGGGAAGGTACTATGATGAACACATCACGTTTTTTTTTTGATATCACCGAATTACCATCTTCGATCCTCAAAATGCATAGTTTACATCGCGCCAATTGAAACGATATCTTTGGTGACAAAATTTGCCCTCGGATAATGGCGTGATGAATGTTTGAAATTTTCTGAAATTGTGTGTGTGTGTGTGTGTGCGCCGAAAAGCGCACTTAGAGTGTCCACAGCGATCATTTAATTTTATTTCATTATTATTATTGATTTCTAAAAAGTTTTGAGAGGATAGAAAAATGGTGATGTGTCCATCATGGTACTTTCCCCGGTGAATACGGTCAAATAAGTTTCTGATTGAAAATTTAATAGGAAAGCAAAATGATTAATAGAAAAAATTGATTGTTGTCTTTCAAAGTTAAAAGAATATTATAATTAAGTGTGTAATTTCTTACCTTACAATGTGTTGAAATCATTTATCCACACTCTTCTTCATTTTTTAAAACTTTGCGAATGTGCTTAATACGACCGCACTTTGACGTTTTATTTGTCATTAAAATAATTATTTCAATAATTAAAATCTCTAAGGGAATTTATCAGGAAATCGCTTATAAAATGAAAACCGGAGGTCCTACAATAAAAGTTTTATAACAGAAATTATTTATTTTCCAAGATCTAAAACTTTTATTTGAAACATTTTTCTATCCGAATTAAAAATGAAAGTAAAGTTACACTTAATGAATTTTGATTTTGACCAAAAGCTTTTCAGATCATTCCACTGTTATAAAAAGCTTAGATATAAAGTTTGGGCTTAATCCATTTAGCCGTTTAGGCACTATCGCGGAAACACACAGACACACACACAGACATTTTTCAAAACTCAATGGAATGGACTCAGGGGACCTCAAAACGTGCTTATTTGTTGAAATTGGCGATTCGAAAATTTTCACGATCACAATACTTTCCCTTGCACGGGGGTCCAGGGAAAGTAAAAAGTTAAGTTGTTATGTTTTTAAGAGGGCACTGAAATGTTGACACTTTTGAAATACCTACTGTCAAAATTGACAGATTTTAATTTTTATGATTCTAGATGGTTCTATTACTAACAATTTAAAATGTCCCGGGTCTGTTTATCTTGTTCCTACCAGAAGTTACAGGCATTTTTCGAAACCTCAATTTGAGGTTAAAATTTGACAAATCAATTTTTATTTCAAATACTGTAAGAGTTATGTAGACATAAATTGATATGAGTGGTTAGGCAATTGAATTTAAAATAATAAAATTGGTAGGCATTTCCGGTACAACTGGAACAGAAAGAAAATCTAAATATTTTCCATGAGGGGGTCGCATTCAACCATGCAATGTACATTATTTTCAAATTTTTCCAAGGTCATGAATCCTGAAAACTTATAATGGCAGTTTGTATGGCCCACCTTGTATTTTGATAAATGTTAATGATAAATAATTATTTTTCAGTATTAATAAAAAATACTAATCAATTTGCATTCTTTGTTTTAAAATATATTTTAAGATTTTTCATTTTAAACATATAGCACTTGTTGCAGAGAACTGTATCTTTTCGAAGTTCGATATTAATTAACATTACGCATTAGTTGAAAACATTGCTTATTTAAAAAAATCTAATTAGTCTAACAACAATATTTTATCAGTGACAAATTGAAATAAAAGTATCTGACATATTTTATATGTCTTTCAGACTTATAGCTCAAATTAGATGTGTCTAGAAATGTAATAAACATATTGAAAATGAATATGAAAGATTTTTACTTTCCCCAGACCCATGTCACAAATAATAATAGCAAAATTAAACTATATTTTAAAATTTCCTGAATTCAATTCTGAGCAATTTTATAAATAGTAATGATTGAGTAATATTGATAAATATGATTTTTTATTGTTTTCATTTTCCTGTTATGATAAGAAGTATTTAATCTCTATGTGAAAATAGTTGATAAATGTCTGATTTCATTTACTTTTATATTTTATGATAAATATAAATATGACAAACAAGTCAAGTATTTTGTGTCTAGGAATGAATTATATTAACAGCAATAAGTATTAACATTTGATCATTAAAATTAAATTTGATTTACTAATTACAAATCGTGTTGTGTGTAACTTTTGTTTAATATTATTTTTTAATAATACCCACTCAGGAAAATAAAACAATTAGTATATTTTTTTGGGCATCTATTTGTGAATTCTTCCCAGTCTTTGAAAAAATGTTTCTTTGCTTTCACAAATTTATTGAGCTACTATAAGTAGATGTATCATTATATTTTATTGGAATTCTCAACAAATCCATTAAATTTCCATTTATGGAATGTTAAAGGATGGAAGGTACTCCTTTGCACGATTACCGATTTGCACTTCTCGAATTACCAAAATACCAGCTAATGAGTTTCACGAGAACGATAAAGAAAATCCGTACATTTGGGATAAACTCATTTTAATTATTTAGGAAAAATAAAATTTTATTGTGACTGGCAAAAAATGTTTGCCGGTAACAGGAATATAACTGATAAAGTTACATATTTCATTCTTCTTTCCCCAAATTTTTTCGAAAATAGTTGAGTTATTTGACACTAACATACCTAAGCCTTACTTGCTATTATTCTAAATGTCAGCGAAATATCTGAGGCAACCGACCAATTGTCGCCAAAACTGAATATTTAATTTTTTAACAGGAATGTGCTCGGAGATTTCCAGTTGCACTTTACGGCCATGACAACTCGAGTAAACAGGACAAGTTCATGCTGTCAGTGCCGGCGGAGCATTTGAAATGCATCGTCACTTTGACCGGCGACAGCATAACTCATGCGGACATAACGTTCAGGCTGCAAAGGCCACAGAATACCATGAAACACACGACCATACAAAGTGAAAATCCATGGAAGCTGCAACAGGTTCAGGATGCAGCCAATCACCTTCAACAGGCCATTTATCACATTGATGATGTTGCTAAGAATTATAAATTCAAGTGAGTATTAATAAAAATTATGAAATACTTTGTATAAAATGTTGTAAATAAATATGTTTGTTTTAGTATTTATCTATGTTAGTGCTGACTGATAATGTGTCTTGTGTAATTTTTATTTTTGAGCAAGTTTGCGAGTTTGTTTACTTAATTATCTTGTGTATATACAGTAGCCTTATTTATTTAATTTAATTAGTGACATTTTTAAACTGTTTCCATTGTCTTTTTCATTAATGCTGATATTTCACAATTTACTAGCAAGTAACCCAAGGTCACTTTTATTATTTACAGAAATAATGAAAATTATAATTTTATTATTCTAGATTTATATTCATATATAGATTTGTAATGTAATTGTTTTAACCATTTTTTAATGCTTCACACTTAAATAATTTTATGTACAATAGATTTTAGAAATGACATTAATTTATGACAGTTATAAATCACAATAAACCATTTTGTTAGACCTACAGGGGTTATTGTTTTGGTGGCCTTGTTTTAGTGAAAGAAGGGTCTTCTGCATTATTTCAAGCTTTTCACATTAACCTAGAAATGTTATACCTACTAAAATTTTCTACATGATTTCCATCTGCTGGATGACAAAGGTTGCAACAATCTCCACGAAAATAACTGAGTGACAGGCTCCCTCCACTCAAAAGTCTTGCGAAACTTGTAACAAATTTTAAAATGGTATAATTCTTGGTTTATCTTTGAACATAAATCTCCTAAAACTAAATTTGTAAACTATTAAAAAATAACTTGCATATACTTAAAATATTAGTATATGGTGAAAATAGTGCAACATTGATTTATTTATTTATTCACCTGCTTTATAAGAAGCGGTGATTTGTACAAACTATTGTAAAATAATCATTGGAGAAATTTATTTCTAAAACAACATTTTTAAATAAAATTATGATTTTATTTTTATTTTATAAAATTATCTTCTCTATCATTGAAGTTCTTTGCGTCTATCACTATTTTGATCTCTTCATTTACAATATATTTATAATTTGTTAAATAAAATATTACATGATATAACAGTATTTCTGCTGGAATTTTCTTCTATTATTACTTATTGCCGTTAATATATTGTCTTTTCTACTTTAATTATACTTGCTATTTGTAATTATTATAGGTCATCAGATGAAGTTCTGCATATATTGGGGAACATTTTAGGTAGTCTGCAAAGAGGTAGAACTAGCCTAATAGTCCCAAGAAAGAAGGCAATTGATGATTTAATGAAGAGTCGTAACATGGTATGTATGTTGGATTCTAAAAGATATCCATTATAAATTTTATAACTCATATTATAGTAGGTAAAAATTATAATAATATAGAATCATGTAGTTGGATTAACAAAACTTAAGAAAAATTAATTTATTAAAACCCATCAAGTACAATTCATGAAAACTAATAGAATATACCCAATTAGAACATAATTGAAAACAAAGGTTCGTTTGTTTTGAAGTGTTATTTGTCCTGTACTCCGGGTGGCAAAAACTGCATGGAATGTTTGATGTCATCTTATTTATTGGATTGATTCATAATGAACTTTATTATAATATAAATAATTAAAAGATTGAGGGATTTTTATTCTAACTAAAATTACAATGAAATTCACAAATAATATTGACACACATAATTGAAGTTGATAATTCACTGCCTTTCAACCATTACGATTGAGATTGGTGTATATGCACTTACCCATTCGGTACACTATTATGTAGAAAATCAAGTTTTGTACATATGCACCATTCGGAATACAGCTTTATAATTAACTTAAAAAATCAATTAAATGCAACGAAATATCATTTCTCTTTCTCAACTCTTTTTGATGATACGATAGATTTAGTATATAAATAGATGAAGCATGATGTGGTGGGAATAGGATACCGCTTTTGCCATTATGTTAGGTTATGTTTTCTGTTTGTAAGCACTCGTGTTTGTAAATAAATCGATTGATTTGACCACGAATTTTAAAATTATGTAGACAGTAAACATATTTTTATAGGAAATTTCCTTAGGTTTATTGAAATTTAAGAACATATATCAATACTACATTATTTAATGATATATATATACACACATATATATAAAAAAAATAATAATAATTTCCAAAAGCCATGAGAAAGCATGATCATTTACTAAGTTTATAATATATAATAAATTTATAACAATTAGAATATAAAGTTTTTAAAATTGATGTAATTCCGGGTGAATCTGAAGGTGGCACTAAACCGTAAACATTATCACTATGCACCAATATCTATTTAATATTAATTTACTTAATTTAAAATTGATATCTCGAATAAATTAAACACAAAAGTAGCATTTATTCCAATTTAAAACAATGTAAACTAAGAATGCAAAGAACAGCTGACGGTAACAAAACACATGAGTAAGCACCCCCCCGTACCTCAGATGTTGGCATGCTGAAATCGGAAGCATGCTTTATCTATTTTTTTTAAATAATCGTATATTATTGATAGATTTGACATTTAACTAAATAATTGCATTTAAATGTGAATTGATGTACATTTAAATAATTAAATATTCATTTAATAAAATGGACTTAAAATTCTAAAACAATATTTAAAGTGAATATTTGAATTATTGAATTTATAATTGATACATTTCCTTAAATATTTTAATATAAAGGTCAATTTTTAAGAATATTTATAAATAAAATAAAGTAAAAAAATGGTGATTATATTACATTAGATACATTTGTTTAAGTAATTATTTAGTTGAATGTTTATTGATTATTTAGTTGGATATCACTTCGATTATTTTGTCACATGTCATATCGATTAAAATTGATTAATTTTTTAATAAGACCTTTTGGTTAGTACTCAAAAGTTAGAAGATTATTCGATTATTGAAATCATTTTAATGTTAATAATTCCATTACACAAATAACAATAAAAAATTATAGATAAAATATACACATATTTTGCAAAATTATGAAATATGATGACTAAAACTTTAATATGTAGCATACAGTCACTAAGAACATAATAATGTTTATATATTTGTCTTCCCTTTACTCTTTGCCTAGTAAATTAGATTTCAACAAACGTATTCTCTAGCCATACTACCTCTATACACATATGCGTGTTTTTAAGTTCCGACATACGTTTCAATAAAAATCGAAAATTTAATTTTTCACGCTACTTCCTTGAATTTCTCTCCAAGTTTTGGCCTTATTATTATTAAGTAGATACAAAATTAATTTCTCTTATATATAAAGATTATTTCTTAAATATGTGTAATAATCGCGCAATTTATCTCTAAAGTTTTAGGTGATAAAATTGCCGCGATATGTGACATCAGCACTATCGGAACCCATGAGCACATTTTCCCACTGGCGGCGTCATTTCCAGTGGCGGTCCAACTTAATAACCTTTGATTTTATATTATAAATATAAATAATAACTATTAAATCGTGTTAATTTACTAATGATTATCATTGCTATCTGTAATAATAATAATTAGTTTATACAATGCAAGATTTCCAAAGCTCAATATTTGAACAATTACGAAAATATCCAATCCATTTATTTTATTTATTTTTGTATAAAGAGACGAAATTTATAAGTAAGTGTCAACTAGCGTATTAAAATAATAGTAAAAAAACACTTTTTGAAATCATGATAAGTTTGTGAAACAAAAATGTTACAGAAATTTTTTTCTTACTCTTGACATAAGGTCAGAATTAATAAAGAGCAAATATCAAATAACTCTTTTGTTTTTTAACCAATCTTAATAATTTTAATGTCATATGAAAGAACTTATCATGCTGATTAAAATTATTGGCAACAATCAGAAAAATAACTAACTTTATTGCCGCTAGGTGGAGCCAACTTAAAGTATAAATAATTTTTCCATTTTTCTTAAAAATTTTAAATGGAATGATATATTTTTCTTAATGTTAGTGGAAAGAGGATTAAAAAGTGAGAAATTTAGTGAAAACTGGAAGTCTATATATAAATCCTATCAGAAGTTATTATTAAAAGAATTTTTAGAATTAAAGATTATTAATGTAAATTTTAAGAATTTTATGTGTTAATTTAAAATAAATTAAATTATAACTAAAATAAGAAAATTAAATTATTTTATCACCGGTAGGGGGCGCTTTTTAATTTTAATAATAATTTTCTCATTTTTTTAAATAAAGAAATATTTCTTATTATACAGGTGAAAAGAGTATTAAAACAAAATGAAAAAACATTTTCAATGCCAGATTTATATCAAAATTTTGTCTTTCAAATTGTCCAATGACTCCACCGTCTTATTTAAGGGGAGTATAGCAGATTTTCGCTCCAAGCGTGCGAAAAGACCCACAAAGTTCGGAGAGAGACATCCGATGCCAAATATGGTATGTGTACATTCGGAAAAAAGTTTTAGTTTGCTGTACAATTCTGCTGATTGTTGCACTTTTTGCAATTAATTTTTTAAAAATTAATATAAAAAGGATTTATTCACTTGATCACAGCTATTTAAATAAATTAAATAAACAGAATTTGAAAATAATTAATAAATAATGTTCTCTTTTGCTACAGTGACATAATGACTTATGTTACATAAGTGATTTAACAAATATCTAATAATAGATATTTGTTGTTGCAATAACAATTGTATAATGCAACATTTTTTTAATTGAAAATATTTAATGCAAAAAACAGTGCGTTTTTAATTATTAATTAATTTAATTAATAACTTTCTTATTTTATATTTATATATATTTTTATTTAAACTGTTAAAAAATAAATAGAAACTATTATTGAAATATTTTCGAGTATTTCTAATTATTAATATTTAATTCTACATGTTGTTACATTTTAATTGTCTTATTAAATTAATATATTGGGTAAATAAATTATTAAAATCATTAATAATATAATAATTATTTATGTACCAAGTCAGTAAAATAAGACTTTATCGAACGAGTCTGAGGTTATGAGACGAGCGAGCGGAGCGAGCGAGGTGAATAAAGACGAGTTCGATAAAGATATTTTACTGACGTGGTGCATACAAAATTTTATCGCCAATCTTAAAAATAAATGAAAAAGTATAGGATTTTTTATTTGAATTAAAAAAAAAAACAGAAAATATGTATTATTATTTAAACAAACACTACGAATTAATCAAGATATTAAACCACTCTATTTGTTGTATATGTTGAAATTGATGGTGCATCCTGTGGCAATATTTAAATTTATTCCTGATGTTGACCCATCAACGGAAAAATTTTGTGGAATATTATTTAAAAGGGTATTTTCATCTTTATGCAATTCGGTGTTATTAATAAGAAAATGAATATTTTCATTTTGATGTAAAGTTGTGGCAGTGTTGTCATTGATATCAAAACGGTGCGCAATTTGATCACCACCCAAAATCGTTTTTGCAATCTTCGTTTTGTTCAATATTGATTCCTCAACATAGGACTCAGCAACGGTATCACTCTTCCACCCTCCATGACGTTTCAAATTTTCTTTGCTGCCCCCTGCATTAGCAAACAAAGTAGCAGACGACCTCCGAAAACAATGACCAGTATATTCTGACGGATTTGGCAAATTTAAATAGTTCGCAATTTTACATGGTATGTTTCCAAAAGTGTGGATACCCACAGGCTGCACTGTGCATTTACTTTTTCTATATGTAATAAAAAATCTATCATGTTTGGTCTGTGCGGGACGAAGTTTGGCATATTTTTTATATAACTCAATTGGTTTAACGTGTCCTTCGAACTCTGATGTTACGACAAATACTCTTGGTTTATTAGTTTTCGTGTGTCTTATATGCACAATCAATACAGTATCCTTGTCTTCTATATCATCAACTTTAAGATTTACTAATTCATTATTACGGCAGGCTCCAGTAACGCCAAAAATAACACAAATCTAAAATAATATCTACATTAATAACAAATATGCTTCGATAATTGATTACTATCTTACCTTCATCATTAAATATATTTCATTTGGTGCATTCAATAGAAACTGTATTATTTCTTCTTGTGTGAGAACTTTCGATTTTTTTGGCGTATAATTTTTTGATTTCTGTTTTAAAAACGCCGTAAGTTTCTTATATTGGCTTATATCAACGTCGTTTTTTACCGAAAGAGATGCTTTTAACATAGAATAATATGACCATAATGTTGCTGCTTTATATTCCTTGGATTTTTCAGAAAAATATGTCAAGAGAACGTTTTCGCTAATTTTTTTA
This sequence comes from Philonthus spinipes, assembly GCA_963082785.1. Lineage (NCBI taxonomy): Eukaryota > Metazoa > Arthropoda > Insecta > Coleoptera > Staphylinidae > Philonthus > Philonthus spinipes. The sequence continues at coordinate 7,524,207 of OY720317.1, forward strand.
ATGTTATTTCTGTCACACCAACTTGTGAATAAATCGTGTTGACGATTATAAATATGTCTAGACTTATTTGGAAGAATTTCGAGCGTTGTTTCTATCGCTCTTTTGCGTATTTCTGATGGAGTACATGGTATTTCAAACTCTTCACTACTCATGTTTTTTTTTGACAACTAAACTGACAGGATTCGACCTCCTTAGATTTTGTTAGTATTGTCCCATAATGTTACTTGTTGAAAGTAGTAAAATAATGGGACGGTTTAGTGCCGCAAATGGCGATAATAATAGATGTATTTAGTGCCGATTGGCGATAAAATATGTTATGTTACACTTTTGATATACAGGGTAAATCATTTAAAAAAATGTCATTTTATTACCAAAAATAATTGATTATTTTGTATTATTAAAATAATCAATTTTGCTCATCAATATTCAAATAAAAAAACGTAACTTTATAATTATAATTAGTCAACAACAGTAACAGAAAACAAAACAGTAAACCGATATTAATTTTCATGTTTAAATATTTCCATTACAACAGAAAAATGATAGATTTTTTTTTCAATTTTGGTAACATTTTCTCTTCCCAAAATGAATTATTTTTCAAGATGTTTTCAATGTGTATTTCATTAGGTGTCCATACTATAAAATAACAAATATTTCTTTTAGGCAAATCAAGTAGTCCTCATACTTGAAAGAATTAATTTTGTGATTTTTTTAATCGAAATTGTTCTATATTTTCAGCTATTTCTAGATAATCACACCTGAACAAAGGAGTTCAAAGGTTCTAATTTAAATCTAGTTATTTCTTTAAATTTACCTTTTGCAACATCTTCATGTATCAATCTGTAATTTGTCGCACTGTTTCCGCTGAATGTATTGTATAAAATATTTTTTACGGTTTTTTTCAGATTAGTTTTTTAGTCTGAACTGACAAACTCCAAAATATGATTTGAATGTTGTCCTCTCGTATTTCTTTCAATGATTAAAATTTCCTTACAGGATTTTCGTAGTGTATTTTCAAGTTGACTTAATTTATTATCAAAATCCTCCTTACTTAATTCCATATTTTCGGAATTCCCTTATATTTTTCGTTTGACTTTCCCCTTTGCGTTGACAATTTAAAATAAATTTATTCGTGTAATTCACAGTTTCACTTCCCATATATTTAAAAATCTTGTTTATGTAAGCCCTGTGCAAATATATGATGCACAATTTTGATGCGAGCTTGATTTTTAAAATAATTCTTTTAATTTGTTATAAATTGCATTCCAATTTTTGCGCAGTAACTTATCTGTATGGTTTTTCATATAATAGTTCTTTTGTAACACTACTGTTACCGTCCCCAACTAATTTTGTATATTTTACACCATGCATTTCTACACTTTTTTAAATCCTTCTACAATTATGGCAGATTCCATACTTGTTGAAGTTCCAATCCAAATTTTTGCACAAGCATGTGGTACAAAATATACAAAATTTGTTTTTGACTCCGTTGTACAGAATTTTTTGAAATTACCGTTATATATGGATAACCATCAGCATCAATATAATTTATTATTGCAATAACATATTTTCAATTATATTTCGTTGGAATGTTCAAAATATAAGAAAATTCTATTTAAAATAGAAGAAATTTCTATTTAATTCTCTTGGAGAATTAAACGATTAAAAAATATGCAGCTAAGTATTATTTCGAATAAAACTTATTCGCATTGAAAAAAATAATAATAATGAGGCTCCATGTATTTTATTGATATTTATAAAAAAATAAATGATTAATCATAACATTTAAACATTGTAAATGGCCGTAGTTCGTTAAAATAACTATATCAACTTTTTATAAACTAAAAATGATTGCTTGCAAAAGTGCTAATTTTTTTTTTATTTACAACAACCCACGAAGATAATAGTAATGATCTATTCACGAAAATATTTAGTGCAATGAAAATTTACATACAGGGTTAATTAAAATTAGCAGAACACCTAAATTATTCTTTAAGCGTAGGAATTAAAAATAAGTTTAACATAAAAGCTTCATGGATGTAAAAAAGCCATCGTTTAAATACATTTCTAATATATACAATGTTCAATATGCTAAAATAATTAGGTAAACTTGCATTTATCATATTGATGTAAGATTAATTCTAAGAACTATTTGTGGGAATTAGTTTACAATAAAATGCATTGTTTTTAAGTTGTAAGCAATTCATAAATGCATAAGATTACTTTTGATTTATCATTTAATTTAATTTTGTAAATAAATCTGAAGTGGATTTTTTTAAATTATTAACTGTTTGTGAATTATTTAGATTTTCTGGTAATTTTGACTAACCCTGTATAATAGTGATATGTTAGTTCTCATAAAATGTATTTAATATGTGGTAACTATTTACAAGTTTTTAACAATGCTAAGTGCGAATTTAAATTGATATCGTCGTTTTAACAGTTTTCGTGAAATCAAGGATATGTATGCCGTCAGCAATACAAACTTTTTTTATTTCATAGTAACAACTACTTTGGTGACCATCTTCATTTTTCTTTTATTAATTTTACGGGTTTTCATATGTACAAAAAATAAGTAATGACTATAACCAGCATTTTTTTATCTGCACAATGTCTAGAATGACTGAAAAATAACACTTCAATACAAATTAACATTGAAAATTATTTCTTCTGTTTTATTCATATACACCCCGTAAATGCATAGTGATTTTGCTTATTTAATTAGTCATGAAACATATATCTATATTTTGTTAAATGTCTATCGGTAAGGCTTTTTGGCCATTATAATACATTTTCATCTTTTAGGTTATACAAAATATGAAATTATTAATATTTGTGTTAAATTTATTCGTCATGTTTAATATTTTGTTTTTAAAATTTTGTAAAAAAAATAATTTTACTTTTTCTGAAAGTTTAATTTGGGATCCAAATATCCATGTGTATAAAACTGGCAATTTATTTCAATAATGGATTATAATTCCAAAATATTATTTCACTCGAAATAAAATACGGTTTAGTTTTCATTTATCGAGAAAAGAAAAACGAACACATACTGTGCCTTATAATGATCAGCTGAGAACCGCCGCGTCGAGTCATTTTGGCAGTGAGTGTACAAAAGCTTGAACGAAGGCTAGATCTGCAAGGCGGTAGCATTTTACTGGACTAAATTTTTCAAAACTAATTTCAACTTCATTTCGACATGCGTTGTCATATCTTGATAAAACTTACAGGTTATATCCATAATAGAATTGTCTTGAAAAATATGGGAGTACTTTTTTCATTTTCAAAAATTTAAGCATTTTTTTTTATATCTATGAAAAAATTTTTTTTTTTAAAAAAGTAGTCCCGTATTTTTAATTAAAATTATGAATAATATAAGCTGTTAAAATTTCAACTCTCTAGGACTCATTAAGTATTAAGGATTTAGGAGAGGGAGGGCAGCAAACACACTGCGCCCACTTAGGCCATAACCTCTGGCCCATTGTAGTACCTCCCAACCAAGCGGCTAGACCCAGTCAGCCTGCCTTGCTATTTCAAGCATCTGATCATGGGTTCTTCACGCTTGCGAGGCTTCTCCCTGCCCGTGGGATGATACCTTATGCTAGACAGCGCTGGGCATTCGTGAAGTATATGCTCTGCTGTCTCTGTTTCTTTCTGGCATCTTCTGCATAGGTCATCCACTTCAATTCCCATTTTTAGGAGGTGCTTCCGAAAGCCATAGTGACCAGTTATGTAACCGGTTAGGATTCTTGTGTGTTGTTTGGAGTGACTAAGTAGTTTTTTAGTCTCCTTAGGATCTAGTTTGGGGAGATATTTCTTGGTCTGACAACATGTCGTTGTTTTTCGCCATCTTTCTTCCTGTTCCTTGAAGGTGAATGTTTTAATTGGTCTGTTTAGGGCTCTTGGTGTCAGCTCTATTTTAGTCTTGTTGATGTTTTTGCAGCTGCCTTTGCTAAGTCATCGGCAGTGTCATTGCCTATGTTACCTGCGCTGTGACTTTTGGTCCATGCTATGGTTATCAAGTTGCCTTCTGCAGCCTCGTTTAATCTCTTTATACATCTGTGTATTAGAGATGAGGTCACCTTGGCTTTGCTTAGTGCTGTGAGTGCTGCTTTGCTATCAGTCATGATAGTAATATGTTGTCCAGTTATGTTTTGCTTCTAGAATGCTGTTGGCGCTCATCGTGTCCTTCCAGGGATGTATAGCACTTCAAGTTCAATGTCCTGGAGAACACCCCGGCCCCACAGCCCATATGTAATTTGGATCCATCAGTAAATATGGTGCAATCTTTTTCCACTGATGAATTGTGTTTGTTTATCATAAATTTGTTGTTGAAGTTAAATGTAGGTATTTTCAAATCTAGTTTGCTGGTCACCCTTGGGCCCCAGTTTAAGATTTTCATGTATCCTTCTGACAAATTTAATCTAGACCATGTGCCCATGGCTTTAAGTCTTTCTGCTGTTAGTCTAGCCGTTTCTTTGATACATAAATCAACAGGCGGCAGTGAGAGTAGTGCTTCCATTGCAGCTGTGAGTGCTGTCTTGAATGCACCTGTGGCGCATATGCAGGCAAGTCTTTGTATGTGATTAAGTTTTGCCAATGCTGTCCTTTTGTTTGACCTGGGCCACCAAACCACGGCCCCATAGGTCAGCATCGGCCTTATTACTCCTATGTATATCCGTAGTGCTATTCTGAGGGAAAGTCCCCATGTAGTGCCAATGGCTCTTTTGCACTGCCAAAAGGCTTGACTTGATTTGCCAGTTTTGTGTTCTATGTGTCTGGCCCAGCTTAATTTAGAGTCCAGTAAGATTCCAAGGTATTTTACCTCTTTTGCTAGGGTTAGTCTGGTGCCAAGCAGTTGAGGTAGTATCATTCCTTCAGTTTTGTGCTTCTTTGTAAATAGTACTACCTCTGTTTTCATTGGATTAACTGTTAGTGCATTGTGTTTACACCAGTCCTCCACTATGTAAAGTTCTTCTTGCATTCTATTGCACAAGAAGTTTTCATATTTACCATTGAGTAGTATGACTAAATCATTTGCGTAGCCTATAGTGTAATAGCCTCGATTGTTTAGTTTCCTTAGTAGCTCGTCTACTAGTAGTATCCATAGGAGGGATGACAGTACTCCTCCTTGGGGGCATCCCCTAGTGACTTGTGCTTCTACTTCTTTATCAGCTAGCGACAGTATTACCTGTCTGCTGTTTAGTAGATTGTTTATCCAGCTGCATAATGTTACATCAATACCAGCTGCCTTAAGTGACTGATGTATGCTTTCGAAGGAGGCCTTATCAAAGGCACCCTCAATGTCTATAAATGTTCCTAGAGTTGACATCTTGTTGCTCAATGCTTGTTCAATTTTGGATACCACAGCATGCAAAGCTGATTCCGTCCCTTTGCCTCCTGTGTATGGGTGTTGTTGTTTGTACAACGGTCAGCAATTAAGCGAGTAGTCCCTAATATGCCTATCACATAGCTTCTCGAGCGTCTTTAGTAAGAACGATGAGAGGCTGATTGGTCTGAAGGCTTTTGCAGCCGTGTAGTTATTTTTGCAGGGTTTAGGTATAAAAATTACCTTCATTTTCCTCCATGATATTGGGGTGTAGCCGTGTATCAAACATCCCTTGTATATATTATGTAGGATTAGTGTCAACTCCCTGGGCGCCCATTGTAGGAGTGCAGGAAATATACAATCAGGTCCGGGGGACTTATATTTACTGAATGAGTGTATTGCCCATTCTATTATTTTTGCGGATGTAATTCCTGTTACTAGGTTCACATTGGCTGCTGTGTTCCTACTTGCGGTGATGAGTTCCGGCAATTCATCCTCGCGTGAGATAATAGCCTTGCTATCAGCGAAATGTGTCTCCAACATTACTTGGAGAGTTTCAGTCTCATTTGAGGTGAATGTACCATCCTTTTTCCTTATCTTGCCAAGGTAGTGTGGGTCCTTGGACTCATAGTTTTCAAATGAAATAAACACCACATTTCATATGCGTGTTATACTCGCCTTAATACAATCACATAATTTTATACAATTAAATAAGCAGCTACATCCACTCTAGCAATAGCAGTATATCTATTGCTGAAGTTTTTGCACTTCAGATCCAAAAAATTATTTCTTTCCTCGTTCTGGGCCTGGATTGATAAAAAATATTTTTTAATTTGCCCCAAAAATAAAAAAAATGAGCATCCCCATCTATTCACCTCTCAAGAAAGAGTATATCCAAATAATTTAGCACGCTTTAGAAAATGCCCCCTGGTGGTGATAAACTAATTCAATTTTGTTGTTTTTGTTATAAATTTTATTAACCTCAAAAAGTTTTCTAATGACATTTGAATTTTTCTTTTATTTATAACTTGTGATAGAATAAAGGTATTGAGATGCAGTTTTCACTAAATTTCTTAAATTTTCACTATTTTTTTCTTGATACTAAGTAAAATATATCATTCCGTTTGAAATTTGTAAGAAAAAAGGGAAAATTATATTATTTTTAACTTGGCGCCACCTAGCAGCGACTGAATTACTTATTTTTATGATTGTTGTCAATTGTTTTAATCAGTATGATAAGTTCTATCGTATTAAATTAAAATCATTAAGATCGGTTACAAAACAAAAGAGTTATTTGACATTTGCTCTTTATAAATTCTGGCCTTCCCCCACCCTTTATTTCGAGAGTAAGGGAAAAATTTCTGTAACATTTTAGTTTTATAAACTCATCATGATTTCAAAAAGTGTAGTTTTATAATGCCTTTATTTGAACTTTTTTTGAGATAATCGCATAATTATTTTTCGACTGTCCATTGCGCCCTCTACTGGAAGAGATACGAACTTGAAATATATTTCCAACATTTTCTCATGATCACTTTTATTAACATATTTTTTATTTGAAAGCTCTAGGAGTCTTAGTTTCTGAGATATAGCCGGTGACCTTTCTTATCTGGACACCCAGTACAGTGAACTGAAACTTTTTTTTCGAATGTACACACAAATTATGCAAAAACTTAAAGAAAAGCCTAGATTGGTTAATAGATCGACTCCTATCTTAATGCATGATAATGCTAAACCACACACAGAACAAATGACTGTGGCAAAATTGGAGTTGTAACTTCTTCATTATCCTCCATACTCATCAGACTACCACTTCTTCCGCAATTTAGACAATTTTTTAATAGGAAAACAATTTAATAGTAAGACAATGCTGTAAAACTGGCCTTCCAGGAATTCATTTATTCTCGTTCGCTAGGGTTTTATAGCACCGGCTTGAAAACCTGCCGCTTAAATAACAAAAGGGTATAGGCAATATGGGTGCATACTTTGATGAATGAAATAGTTCCTTATGTTTGGAAGTTTTGCCTTTTTTTAATACAAATTTCATCCTTGAAAACCTGATATATTGTGATGTGGGCATATGTGGTAATGTATTATATGTTGGACAAAGCTCGAGTTTTATGAATTCCAAAATTTCAATGTTCAAAATGACTGTGAACTTGAAATTGAGGAATTTACAAAACTTAAGCTCTCAACTGTACAATAAAATATCCTTTACATTAATAATAATCACTTAATATTTCATGACTAAAAATTAAAAATACGTTAATTCTAGGTTAAATAATTAGTAATGTAATAAAACATTTCCGTTTTTGTTTGTTGTAGAAATCTCTGACACCGAATTTGCCAGAGGATTTGGCCATAAGCTTTTACATCCAGAGTCACAAATTGATATTGGCAGTTTATCAACTGAGCAATAATCATGGGACCATGAAATTCGATTCTACGCACGCAGAATGCTCGGTTCCCTGGTTGAATGAGGTGCTTGTTTTGTTCACAGTTGGCTTGCAGTTATGTCAACAACTAAAGGATAAGGTAACAAATTATACATTTAAAAAAATTATTGCAGGCAAAGTAATTTTATGATGAAGCCAGAACTTTATTATATTGTAACTTGAATTTGGTTTATGCCAACAATTAAAATATTGTTTTATACATAAAGGAATGCAGCTGCCAAACTGACACAGTCAATTCTGTTCATTGGCCTACAAAACAATCAAAGTTCATATATTATAGAGGTAGAATCACCCTTTAATTACAATTATCTGCTTTTTACTTTGTATAATATTTTTTTGAAGAAACATTGATCTAAAGCTGTTAATTCTTTTGTATTATTGAGGCTTGTTTACTTTATCAAACATCAGTTTAATTAGTTTAATTATATACACTAGTGAAGAAAATTTACTTCACAAATAATTAAAAGTTGTGATGGAAGGTTATTAGTATTTTTTATTAAACTAACTCTTAACTAAGTGTTAATAACAACAAAAACATATGTCTTGTTATATTTTTACTCAATCAAAAATTAACTAAAGAAACTGTACACTTTATTTCAAATGATATTGTGGACACGTGAAGTGCTAAGGTTTGTAAAATTGGAGACATGTTTAAAATAAATACAGTTTATTGTTAATAAATTCTACATATTTTTTTCCATTATATAAATTTGTTTTAAAGTCTTTTTTTAATTTGATATTTTATGAATTTAATGTGTGTAATACAAGGTGTGTGTTTTAAGTTAGTGTAAGTTATTCTTGTTTCATTTTGTAAATCAAGCTTTTAAATTGTTGGTTACATAAAGGCACATGTTATAATAATATAATAATTCAATTAACTCATGTCAGTATAATAGATACTGAATAAATTATAAATATGTTACAATCTTATGTCGCAAGAATTCAGTGATAGAAATTCTCTGCTGTTAAAACAGACCTACAGCTCTGCAGCTACAACACCCTAAATTTGGTCATATAAAAAAAAAACATATTTAATGTAACATTTATATTTAATATTTACTTCTCCCTTTCTAAAAACATCCCATTTTTTTGTAGTAATAAATAAAATAATTTAATATATTTTTTTTTATTTCAGATCTGCGTATTTTCACAGTACAAAGATTTTACCGTAGGATCTCGTCCATCTAGTCCCATACGGAATTAATCTCAAAACAAAAAATGTTTGGTACAAAACAGGATGAAAACAAAAAAATCGTATTAATTAAACACATAGTATTAGATTCCAAACAGAAAAGCAAAGAAAAAATATCCTTATAAACTCAGTCAATTTTTAAGAATGTTATATACATGTATGTATCCAGCTGTATGTGCATATTTTACATGACACGATTTTATATTAACATAATATTATTATTGTAGATGATTTATTTTTAAATTTTATGATTCTATTTTCAAGGTTATATAAAGTTTTATTTTTAATTTATTGACCGTGATGTTGAGTATATATTTTTTTTTTCTTAGTGATGTAATTGTAATGGGTATTATAGGCTATTACTCAGTATGTAGATATTTTTCATATAAGCTTGTATATCCGAGTCTGTTGAAAATGAGATAACAAAAACAAACAAAAAATATGAAAAAATATGTTGTATCTTTATGACAATAAGCACTCATAAGACGAAAATGTTTACACTATTATTGTTGTAAAATGTATTGTGATTGTTACGAAAAAAAGCAATAAAATCTGACAAATTGTTTATATTTTTATTACCAGACATAAATATTTGCTGATTTCAATAATTAACTCTGTGATAGCAAAAAATATCTCTATCTTTGAAACACTTCATTTACAGATCTAGGTTTATTCAGACATTTTTTTACAATAATAAAACACTTTTACTTTGTATAATTAAACTTTATTAGTGACTATAAGACAATTCCTAATGTATAAATCAATGAAATTTAACGGAGAAGCAACGAACTAGGGCATTTTTAATTCTTTACTTGTATCTTCTGATCCTTTTATTTCAAGTAAAAGGTATAAGTGTACAAAAAGATCCACGATTGTGTAAAGAAATTTATAAGTAGATGGGATGACATAATAGTTTGCAGACTTTCTAAAAAGCATCTAGTATCCTGTCTATCCAGAAATAATTTACGGCCGTTCTGACAGGAAAGTGTAGACTTAGATTACTCCTACATAAATTAGGGATCGTAAACTAATCAGATTTTTACAGGAAAAAAAAAACACGAAAATATGTTACTTATATAACTTGTAGCTACTATTAATTCTCATATTTTTCAGTATTTAAACACTCGTGTCGGTAGTCAGAACTTGCCCATAACTGTATAATCGCGTTTGCAGGTTAAGTTGAAAAATATTATTTTACGACGACAAAAATGTCAAATTAAATATTATTTTATACTGTATAAATTTCTGATATTATTGTAAAAACAGTCGGAATTAATATATAATACAGAGCGTTCATATGATTAAAAAAATCGAATACGCGCCAAAACTATTTTTAATATTTGTGGGTGGTAGTATCTGGAAATTTCCCATTGGCGATTTTGTTTATGTTTTTTACGTTTCTCTGATTTATCTTGTTTTTACCACCCTCCAAATAGTAAAAATATCTTGAGAAATTTCAAATCTATCAATCATTTATGAACGCTCCGTATAATATAACCATAGGGCAGAAAGACTTATGGTTGATAGCTCTTGCTTGAGAAATATTTGTATATAACATAAAATGTATATAACAAATTATATGTCAATTATTGTATATTCTTAAATAATAACGATTTGTTAGTAGTATAATAAAATTGTTAACTTTTCAATATACTACAAAATTCTTTTCGATAAATGTTTACTGGGAACTTGACGCGAGTTCCTAGAAGAAAATAGCTGTTTAGATAAAGTGGACATATGTGGAAAGGTTTTTTACAGTTTTGCATCTGTAATAAGTAGATCTCGGATTTCTAAGCAACAGCTTATGCTTATGCTGATTTTTTTTATATTCTTATTTGGTGTTTAATTCGTTAAATATTGGAACGTGGAAAATTTAGTTGAAGTGAATTAAATATGCTTTACACAAAAATCGATTAAATATTTAATTTTGCGATTGCAGATGACCTCAAAAGTTATGTCTTTAAGGCTCTTAACGAGTAATTTGGCCTTGACGAAATGGATCATGAGGAAAATGCTGCCGCCCTGGTAGTCAGGAATGGAACTAAATTGTTTGCTCATGTATGCGATTTCAATGATTTTTCTATGGAAGAAATCCTTCGTTTATTTTCGTCGCAATCGGTTTTTTAATCGTGAAGAGGTGAATTCGGGGTGCAAAAAGGGAACGAATTAATAATTTCAGGATACATTTTTCGTTTCTAGCCAAGCTTTCCGTGCATCTGTCTCTTTCTAACGTATTTCGCTGTTCTTTTAATTCCGTATCTGTCAAAATCATATGTTTTGTTATTTCACTTACGGTTTCTGCGTTTAGTTGTTTTAAATTCTGGTTCCGATGTTAAGTGAAGTAAAAATACATATATGTAATTTCTAAGTTTCAGAATACATATTTGGTTCTACATATTTACATTTGCATTTTTATTGAAAATAAAATCAATGGAGAGGTTATGTAACATTTGTTTTTATTATAATGTCGAATAAAACCTTACACTACCACTTCCTTGAACGGATATTATTTTCTTAACGAATAAACAATAATAGAAAGTAATAATAAAAGAACCAGAAAACCTAATAATATAATGTCTAATATTTGAAGTAATCGTATCATGGTTAATGAAATTATGATTTCATGTATATTTCATATACATTTTTTTATTACAATATTTGGGGCTATTCTGCATGGGAGATGTTAAATTTAATGTGTACATTATTTTTTAATTTCACATTCTGTTATATATGTCTATTACATAAACTGTGAAGATAAAAATTAATGTACACGTTAAACTTAACATTTCCCTTATAGAATAGGCTCAATTAAGTAGTTATACATGATAATTGTATCCATTTTCTTCCTCTTCAGTTTGCCCCCTCAAAGTGTTTATTATATATATTTTTATAATCTCAATTACTTGAATTATTAACTTTCGAATAATGTTAATAATTTAGTGACAGGCCAGAATGAAGTATTGTATTTGAAATTTTGAATAGTTGAAAGATTAAACAGTTTATTAAGAAATTAAAAAGTTCAAGTGAATCCAGCAGTTCAAACTTTTCAGGTTGTACGAAGCATTCTAATAATTTACACAGTTCACAAAATTTAAACAAATCGAGGGCTTAGAGTGGAAATTTTAAACTCTCAAAGTAGAAAGTTATTTTAACTACAAAGGAAGCATTTTTGTTTATTAGAAGTTCGTTTAAAGCAGAATAAGCTAAATATTGAATTAAACAATCCACAGAACTTCAAGAGATTATTGTAAGCTTAGATTTAAGGTAAACTAGGTTTCGAACTATTCATACAATCCAAGTTTTTAAAATAATTTTTACTGTTTGAACATAGATTGGACTTGTTTAAACATTCTAGTAGTGTTTAACCGTATTTGTGGAGTTGCAGTTGTAATTTTAGAATTTGATTCTAGACAGAGAAAAATCATTGACAACTTTCACTTGTAATAGAACTTATATCGAGCACCCAGTTGAATGTGAATTTAATTACAATCAATATGATTATTTTGTTGAATAAGACGTTCGATGAATACAGATTTAGTCCTTAACCGATTATATTCCATGATTTAATGTCCCGTTTATAGCTGAGGAATATGATATATAAAGAAACGAAACAGAAAATTGAAATAATCTCAAATGCTTTTTATTTTATTTATTTAGTCTTATATAACATCGTTATATGTCCTCTCTACTTCTCAGTGTGAGGTGATGCTTTTTAAAATATTATAATATTAATCAAGAGTAATTTATGATATTAATTTTAACAACTAAAATCTGCCCAATAGAGGTTAGAATAAACCTTTTTTTTTAAATAATCCCGCTAATTGACTACACTACACTACTGTCATCATTGCAGATATCCTATGAACTGAAAACAGCACCTATTTCTATTAGTCTACCGCTATATGGCGCTAACGCACGTTGAAAATTTCGTGGCAAGTGGACATTTTTATCTGAGCTTTCTCAGGCAATTTTGTGAAAATCTAAATTTCCAGAAATGTTCAGGGGGCAAAAATAGGGGCCCTGTGTATCGGTTATTCAAATTTCTAAAAATTTTTTCGTGATAAAAAAATGCAATTTTCATGATTTTTTTTACTGAAAAACAAATTTACCAAACGTCATTAGCGATACACAGGGGTCTTAAAATGGGCTCAAGATTATGTGTGATTTTTTCGTAACTGTAGCTTTTCTAGGAAGGCTGGAATAAAAATCGACGTTTTCGGTATACTCGTGAAGACCCTTAACTTTGCTAGCGCCACAAAAAATAGTAATGATATTTAAAAAATCAATAGCCCAATCAACTATGGTCTGTTTTAAGAATACATAACATTGACTGGATATATAAATAAGAATCATATCCATAAAAAAATGAAAAAAATATAAAATGATCTAGAAATCTGAAAATGACGATAATAGAAAAAATGTAATAAATCTTATATCAAAAAATGATTATATTTAAACGTAAAATCGAAAATAATTATTAAAAGTATATAATACCATTAAAAATATATGTTTTAAAATGTTGAGATTAACAGTAGTTACAAATTATGTAAGTAACATTTTTTGTAATTAGCTAAATAACTGCGATGTTGGACTTCACAGCACCCTGTATATACAGTTTAGGGGATAAAACCGTGGAGCATATGAGGTGTAGTAGAGGATCCAAACTGGGCGAGGAATGACCAGAAATGACAAAAATTGGGAACGTTTCATCCTCGGCACTGCTAATAGATCGCAATGAGGTGTACTGATTGTGATGAGTACTGGTTTTAGATCTGCTGAAAGAAGGAAAAGAAGCATGCCTAATATGAAACTGTAATAATATCTTCGTCAAGTCATAATCTTGTATTTTCAAATTCGAACTCATAAGATTCTACATTGATTTGAGTTGACTAGACTTCTCACAGCATCTTTGTGACATACATTTAGTCTTTGTTTCATTTAAATCTAGAGCCATAGTTTCTGTGCAGACTATAAATAATAAGAAGGAATCAGTCAGGCATTGTTAACGACATCGCCTGTATATACAAGAAGTTACAAATTTTTGTTCTATATTATATCTTGATGAAAAAACGGGCTTGCCAATGCATATCCCTTGTGATGTGCACAAGTGCTTGCGGCTAGCTTTAGTTATTGCGGCGCTGGGTCGTAGTTCTTTATTATTTACTTCACCATCAATTGAGCGCCAGCCACAAATGTGACAGAAAAGGGGTAGACACTGTTAATTCAAGGAGATTGGTTAGTAAATAGCTAAGTCACAATTCAACAATAACAATTTAATAAAAAACTATGTAATAATATAAATTATAGTAAATGAAAGGGAAGCTAAATGATTAATTACAATAATGAGTAGCCACAATTAAAAGAAAATAATGAATGATTCGAAGACTGCCCTCGTCTCGTTGGTTTCAGATTTGAATTGGCCCGTTCGCAAAAGAAATACAAAATGGAATCTTCTCACCGATTTTTGAAGGCAGTTTCCTTGTTTAGCAAGCGGGTTTAAAGCAGTTCAAGCGCATGCGGGGTGTTGTCTGTCTGGAAGCAGATAAGGGTGGTAATAGCTGCATGAACTTTCTCAGACGAATTTCGGTAGAACACCTCCCTCGCTCAAATTTCCCTGTTTGCTGGATTCTCTTCCCTTCTATAAATCCTCTTACTTTGGAACGGGGCCCTGGTCGGCTGGAGAAGCTACGGTGAAAATACTGGCAGTAACTTGTATATATAATGAAGGCCTTACGTGGCTACTTAGCGTAACAGAACGCGGAACTTACGCACAGCGCAATTAAAACAAAAAATAGGGTAAAGGGAACGGGTTATCACAAAGACACAACTCTTAACAAAAACAGGCAACGTCGCATCTCAAAACACTACAATTTCGCCAGTGGACGTTGTGTGCGCTTCAAGCCACGCTTAATAATATTCAACGAGAAAATTGAAGGCAGGAAGATATATGTCAAATAGTATATTCAGTTAATTTGAAAGCACTTAATTGGGTTTATTCAATCTGTAAATTAATAAGCCGGCTTACCTCGCACACACATCCGTCCTCGCCGCGCACCCAACATGCAAAATCCCCTCCAAAACAAATCCGCTCAGCCTAACCACAGTATAGTTCTATAGAACTATACTGTGGCCTAACCGTCGCGGAGCGTTCTCGATTTATCGAAACCCCGACATTAATAATTTTGCAAAACTCAGAGCCGTAACAATTAATTGGGCATTTAAATAAATATCATAACGAAAAATGAAAAACGGAACGTTACACCCTTTCGCAAGCCAATTTTGGTTCCAAAAGGATTTTAGATCTCTTGTTAAATCCAAGTGGACGATTGCACATTATATATCGTCATTTTATACAAGATGGTTAGAAAAGATGTAATAATCTTCAGGTAGGGTGGTTAATTGGGCAATTTTGGATAAATAATAAAAAAAATAATTCGTATTATTCTTTACATATTTATTAAATAATATATACGTGCTCTCGTGGAGTTAATCGACAAATACATATTTTTCATCTGAAGATTGTCACATCTTTTCCGGCCACATTTTGTATGTACATAGGAAAGTCTCGTGACTGTCAAATAAGTCGAGAAATACACATTCAATCCAAAAACAAAAAAAAAACGCGATCAACAGTTTCGAAAAATCTATAGAATGGCATAAAAACGCATTCACCTCCATTATGTAGATTAAAACAAATATTTAAAGCACATATTTTGTTTTTCGAAAACCCTGTACTATCGAATGCTCATTTTAATATTAGGTGTTGTGGTTGTTTTTTAAATTTATTACATTTCTTGATAGTTGTCTTCTATTTGTACAAATTTCTTAATAATCTTTTCTGCCTCATAAATGCTAAATCGTCATTACTGCAGTGCATTCGTTATGTTTTTTCATAGTAAAATGTACTGCAAACGGAGAAAGATCATTAGTATATTTTTCTACTTGTCTTCTGTATGTTTCCACTATTCTATCTGCTTTTAGGGCAGGCTCCTTCAAACGGTTGTCAGTATATTTGTCTACAAATCCAAACGGTACGTTAAAAAAAAACTAAAAATTGCATCGAATAGGTATTTCTTTTCTACATGCACTAGTGATTTTTTTGTTTTTTTAATGTTTTTGTTATTGTTGTAATTTCATTATATTTTTATTTTTATATTTTGTGTTATATTCAATTAAAAAAATATCAGCTACATTTGAAAAGTACTCTTCTTTCGATGTATTGTGAATGAAATGTAAAAATAAAGTTGTTGTTTTTTAATTTACGCTTCAAAAAACATTAGCGAAATATATCTATGATTTTTTTTAAAATACCGCTGTATTGGAGGAGCACAATTGACATCTAAAATGGTTTAAAAGTTCAAGCAAAAAATATGTTTACATATTTCATCAACACGTTGTCAGTGAAGCATTTAATTAATGCGTAACTCGTCAAGGGGATTTTTTTGTAAGAAATATTGATTTATTAAATAAATCACACAAATCAAAATGATAAATAATAATTTTATTAAATCTATATATACCGATTATACGATCAAAAATATGTAGTAATTTTATATATACGAAAGGGATTTTATATTAATGTAATTCATTATTAATTATA
Organism: Philonthus spinipes; assembly: GCA_963082785.1. Lineage (NCBI taxonomy): Eukaryota > Metazoa > Arthropoda > Insecta > Coleoptera > Staphylinidae > Philonthus > Philonthus spinipes. The sequence goes on from OY720317.1 coordinate 7,540,784, forward strand.
CATTAATTCTAAAATTGACTTTTGAACTGATTTTTAGATTCTAAATGTAATTTAATTCTATCAATTTATCTAAAAAATGAATGGGGAAGCAGGAACTTGAATAAAATTGTTTTACATCAATTGAAAGCAATATAGGAAAATACATGTAATTTTCAGTGTTCAAATATCGGTTTCCTTATTTATTTCAAAGACAACATTTATTTATCTTTTTGTATTTTTTTTTGTATATTTCACCTAACACTTGGTTTCTCTAAGTTAGTATAATTAATTCAACTTTTTTTATAATTCGAGGAGATTAATTCCAGCTTTTGGTTAAAATTCAAAAACTTGAATAATAATTTGTGAAATAAACCTACTCATCTTTTTGAACCGAAAAGCACATTATTTTTTACACAGGTTGAGTCACCAAAGTGTTAGTCTTTTTTTTGTTGACATGGGAATATGAAATTTTGTATACCAAGGTGATACCATTCTATTCAATGATTATTTTAAATGTTAAATATATTTAAATTTCGGATTTTTGGCTCATTTATAAGATACTCCATTATTTCATTCTCACATGATATATTTGTATTATCTATAACAAATATATCATATTTAAAATTATCATCAAAGAGAATGATGTTATCTTAGTAAGTATACAAAATTTAATTCCTCCATTTTGAAAACCAAAAATGTAATGATTTTATTAGTACACCAATGCAAATATCAACATTTTTAGAGCATGTTTTTTTCTGCATTAACAATTAATCAAAACTACCAACTATATTAAAATAATCGGAAATCCAATTTCATTAACAAAGTATTAGACACTATAAATAGAAGAGTGTTCATTCACTTGGTCGCAGTAATTTAATAAAAAGATTTGGAAATAATTAATAAAGTATTGCCCAGAAAGTAGTTGTTTTAATGTGCATTTGTTTAAAGTACTTACGGTACGTAAGTCAAAATGTCACAGAGCTAAATGTAAAAATAATTGATTAATTATTTCCAAATCATTTTTATTTAATTTATTAGACACTATCTTATCTAGTTCACTGTTTTTTTTAATTTCTATCATTAAATATTTGTTAAAAAAATAAAGTCTGTTCAAGGAAGTGGTAGTGTGAGGTTTTATTCAACATCATAATAAAAATAAATGTTACATAACCTCCCCATTCATTTTATTTTCAATAAAAATACATTGTAAATGTATTCAACCAAATATGTATCCTGAAACATTGAAATCACATTTTTTATTTTGATTTTCACTTCACTTAAAATCGTAACCAGAATTTTAAACACAACGAAACGAAGAAATCGTAGGTGAAATAACAGAAAATTAAATTAAAAGAAGAGCGAAATACGTTAGAAAGAGATAGATGCACGGCAAGCATGGCTCGAAAAGAAAAATGTATCTTGAAAATATTAAATTCGTTCCCCTTTTGCAACCCGCAGTACACTACCGCGCGATTCGAAAATAAACGAGTGATTTGTTCCATTGGAAATATTATTGAAATCGTATAGATGAGCAAATAAATTAATTCTATTCATGACTACCAGGGCGGCAGCATATTCGTCAAGGTAAATAGGTCGAGTAATTGACAGGTATTAAAAAAGAAGAATACAGTATGAAAAATGTTTATTTGTTTTGTTAAAGAATGTTTTAAATTTATTTATTGCAATACCTTTTTTTAAATAAAGATATTATAGTAGTAGTAAGAACTGAATGATTTTTTGCGAAGTTGCACTTCATTTAATAATAAATAATTTATTAAATAAGTAATTGTTTATATATACTTTTTAATGAATTTTGATTTAATTTTCTGAATATATTTGAATGAAACTACCTTAGGATAATATTTATTCATAGGGCAGAAAGACCTCGGGTCGATGGCTCAGAATAGATAAAACTTCATTTTGGTGTATATACTAAATATACAGGGTGTCTCAGCGTGCGCGCCGAGTAGCTAAATGGTTTATTTTTTTCAAAATCGGCTTTCGCAGGCCTATTAGGACCACATTTTAAAATTAGTCTCAAATATACAGGGTGTCCCATAAAAGCATGAAGTATCATAGTTATATTTTTTCTAATGGAATGCCCTATACTTTATATTTTTTGCACATTCTACATCAAAAATAAAGTTAACTTCCATTGTATGTTCATATGCCTAAACCTAATTTTTGAAATATTTAAATATTTTTGGAAAAATTGACGTTTCGAAAAAAATCATAACTTTCAAATAGGTGAATGAAAACAAATGAAATTTTGTATTAGTATAATAGACTAATGGGTGAATATTTCAGACAATTAAGAGGAATTTAAAATCTTAAGATGATTTGATGATTCAATATATCTCCAGAAGCACATTCAAGCTCAAATTTCGTGCTTATTTTAAATCGCATACCCTATATCTAAAAGGCCTATCTTGTAGGAAATTTTATTGTTTTTCAGAAAATATAAAGGTATTCTATACCTAAACCTAACAGTTTTCAAGATATTTCCATTTTCGTTGATTTTCGTCATAATCATTATTATTTTAATATGGCAAGGTAACATAAAGCGCCATCAATTGCCTAATTTAATAATTATTATTGCCAGTTATTCTAATAGGCTTTTGTTTATAAGCAAATTTAATTGACACATTCCTATTATTAGTAGCAATTGCAAAAATGATTTTTCCCTTAAATGAAAGAATTAACATGATCCTAATAACAATATAACGTTATGACAATTGTCTCTTAGTGTACAAAACGTTCTGTGATGGAAGACATCTTAATAAGACTGTAGAGGAAGTTTTAAATACATTCAAAACTGTAGGCAGTTGTAAGTATCTGAAAAAAACTAACTTGAATACAGTAACTAATGATGAGGAGTCACAATTACAAGTTTAATTCCATTGAATTATCGTTAAAAGAGGTGATTATAGCTCGATGGTGCGCCACCTAATTTTTCATTGACTGTTAATATTTAAATTGAATATTTGATTGGCGATACATTGGAAGAGGAGGCCACGTATCTTGGTCACCCAGATCCTCTGATTTAACCCCCATGGATTTCTTTCTGTCAAATCAAATATACAGCACTCCTCCCACAATATGTCTTCATGAAAGGAAGAATTAGGAATGCTTTTAGATCAATAACATCGAAAATGCTGAGAAATGTTAAAAAATCATTTAAAATAAAATTATGCATTCGATGGTACTATGTTTGAAAATTTATTATGAATTAGTTTTAATACAATTTTGTTGATTTATTTGTTGTTTTTCGTTATATTTGTTTTACAATTCTAACAAGTTTTTATCAAATAATTTACATATGTGTAAATAAATAATGCAATTACTGTATTCACAATCAATACACTAATCTTGTATTCATTTAGGAAATATCTCGAAAATCATTTGTTGGATCAACTAACTTTATTTATAAATAATAACTAAACACTTGCCTTCTGGAATAATTGGCAATAATGAATATTAAATTAGACAATAGATGGCGCTTTGTATCACTTTTCCATATTATGAATAATAAATATTATTATTATCATTATTATTATCAAAAGTTAACGAAAATGGATATATCTTGAAAACTATTAGCTTTAGGTGTAAAATACCTTAATACTTTTTGAAAGACAATAAAATTCCATACAAGATAGAGGTATTAGATGTAGGCTGTGCCATTTAAAATAAGCACGAAATTTGACCTTGAATGTTATTCTGGAGTTACGTTAAATCAAAACATCTTAAGATTTTAAATTCCTGTAAACAGCCTAAAATATTCACCCATTAGTCTAATACACTGATACAAAATTTCATTTGTTTTCATTCGCCCATTTGAAAGTTATGATTTTTTTTCGAAACGTCAATTTTTCTAAAAACATTTAAATATTTAAAAAATTATTAGGTTTAGGCATATGAACATACAATGAAAGTTAACTTTATTTTTGATGTAGAATCTAAAAAAAAAAAAATATGGGGTATTCCATTTGAAAAAATATAACTATGATACGCCATGCTTTTATGGAACACCCAGTATATTTGAAACTAATTTTAAAATATGGTCCTAATAGAACTACATACGTCTACGAAAGCCGATTTTGAAAAAAAAAAAAACATTTAGTTGTAAAGCTACTCGGCGCGTACGCTGAGACACCCTGTATATTAAATGTATGTACTTGTATATACAGGGTCCTGCATCGCAGCTTCCGTCTTCGATAGTTCGTTATTAATTAAGTTAGGACTTTGAAATTTTGGAAGCTTTACTTGGGTTCTAGGACGTACTTCAAGAAACTATTTTTGATTATACAGGGTGTCCCAAAAAAAGAGTTACGGCATGATGATCTTTTTTTAATTACTTGTTATATAATTTATTCACTATTTAGGTGCCTTTTATTATTACCTACAAATCCCTAAAATTTTATTGTAATCGATTCAGTAATACCAACCAAAAAAATTAAAAAGGAGAAAAAGTTGGTTTTGCGCCATTGCTTTAAAAAATTAATAAAAAATAAAATAGGATCATATGAATAAAATTATACAGGGTACTTGTTAAATAAGGTCTAACAATCCTAACAGCCAAATTTTATTGATATGAATTATACAGGGTGTCCAAAATTTTGTGTCAAACTTTTCAAACTTGAATGTATTTTATTTTTCTTATTTTAAATTGGAAGCCCTGTATATTTTTACATCATTCTATGCAAACATTTTTCTTCCTATTAACTCTATCTGAAGTTATTTGCAAAAACCTGGTTTTCTCGACTATTTCAATAGCCATTTTGATAAATAAAAATCGAAGGTAGCTTTGAAAAACATTATTTTGACATTATAAACTTCAACTGTCAAAGTGACATGAGTCTACTTTAGCTTTAGTAATATTAAAACTATAAACAATTGTTTGCTTAAGCTATTCATGAATAATATTTTTTGACAATGAATTACATCGAGATGATCTTCGTGTTTCTAGAATACGGAAATAACTTGTTTTCACCTCCAACTGCACAAGAAATCATGCAGTAAACAATCAAAGACCTATTACAAAGACTGGCAAGGTAATTTCATGTTCGTCTTTATTTGTGCCTCCAAAACAATTGAAGACATGTCAAACATAAGTTCTAGTTTGTAATTTATTTTAGAAATATATTTCTTCTATCCTTTAAATGCTATAACTAAAACTATGTTTTATATAAAGCTTTATAATTTCATAATGTCTCATTTAGACAAAGATCTGTGAAATCTTTAAAACTGTCGTTATAATAATTGTAGTTAGATGAGATCCATCGAAAAAACAGTTTTTTGTCAATAACTTTTAATCTGTTAGGAATTTAGGTAGGCTTATAAGGAAGTTTAATTCTGCATAGAATGGTATAAAAATATACAGGGGTTCCAATTTAAAATAAGTAAAATAAAATTCATTCAAGTTTGAAAAGTTTGATTCTAAATTTTGGACATGCTGTAAAATTCATAAAAATAAAATTTGACCATTAGGATTGTCATACCTTATTTAATAAGTACCCTGTATAATTTTATTCACAGGATCTTAATTTATTACTTATTAATTTTTTAAACGAATGGCGCAAAACCATTTTTTTTCTTTTTAATTTTTTTAGTTGGTATTACTGATCCGATTTCAATAAAATTTTTAGGGGTATGTTGATGATCATAAACGGCTTCTAAATAATGAATTAAATGTATATCAAGCAATTTAAAAAAGTATATCATCATGTCGTAACTCTTTTTTGAGACACATCAAAAATATTTTCTTCATGTACGCCCTAGTAAAGTTTCCAAAATTTTAATTAGTAACTGAGCTATCGAAGACGGGAGCTGTGATGCAGAACCCTGTATATTATATATATATATATATAATTATAACAATTAATAGTTAATGACTGATATTGTGCCAATTTTAGGATTGATCGAATTAGTGTTAATTAAGTTTGCTCATTTGTTAATTACGGGCGATTACCTGATACTGAAATGGATTTGGGGGCGAGTTGTGAGGGGTGATTAATAATTCAAGCCGCTCACCCGATTATAAGAGAACCCACCCCTCTCCCATCCCAGCTGGCCGATAAAATGAGCGCTTTTTTCTGGCGCATCCCCCGCCAGGTGCGGGCAATAAACAAACGAGCAGATTATTACACCATCATTACATTTTTATTGCGCCGAATGCACACTTGCCGATATTTAAAAATTATATCAGCGAGCGGCGCGCTATTGTGCAAACGAATCAGAGTGTCAATAAAAACGTATAAACACTAGTTTATGTGCACCTTTTTTTCCCACGTTGGCACACTTTTGCAAATATTGACGTTCCCCAGTATTGTTGGCAAATACACACACACACATTCACACTAGTGTATGCCCAAACACACAAAAATGAATTCGATTGATGGACGCAGGCAGAAAACGCCAGGATGAATTCATTCCCTCATTCTCGTTTGTTGACTTCAATACAAGACGAAATGTGAAAAATGCTGCGCGTTTGAATATTCATGAATAAAGAAAAGTGAGATTTTTTATTTGTTGAAATTTACAGAAAATCTTTTCATATTTACACACATTCTAAAATGTTTTCATCATTCAATATTAAAGATCATTATCAAAATAATATAATTACGAAATATTTGTAAAGTAACTAAAATTGGTAAAAATTTAATTTTATGACTAATAACAAATATAAATAAATCATTAAAAATATACAACAATAATAAATTCAAAATCTTTAAATTTAATATTAAAAATAATGGAAACAATAATAATCTTTATTAAGAGATATGTACATGAAAATATACAAAATAAATAAATAATAAAATAAAAAAAATATTTATTCACTTGGTCACAGTTATTCAAATTAAATAAAAATGATTTGGAAATATTTCCACTTTAGCTACTCTGACATTTTGACTTATGTTACTTTAAACAAATGTTCAATAACGGATACTTGCTGTTGTATAACCATAAAATATTGTATAATGCAACAATTTTTGAATCTTAAGTATAGCTGTGCTTTATATAATTACAAAGTTGTTAAATTAAATCAAACGTACCGTCAAGCTGAGATCTCCGGTGGAAATGATCGAAATAAAAAAATTCCACCATTATACAATGTGTCTGCAGATAGCCTTATGATACGTTTTTTTTTGCCAAGTGTCTATGTCAAAAGTCATTGTTGGGTATGTATTAGAAATATTAATTACTAATAATAAATAGAAAAGTGTATTCATTCACTTGGTCACAGTTATTTAATAAATTATATAAAAATGATTTGAAAATAATTAATAAATTATTTCCACATTTAGCTCTGTGATATTTTGACTTACGTTGCGCAAGTTTAAAGTGCTTACATAACGTAAGTCAAAATTTCACAGAGATAAATGTGTAAATATTATTTTCAAATCATTTCTATTTAATTTATTAAATAACTGTGGCCAAGTGAATGAATACTCTTTTCTATTTATTATTACTAATTAATATTTTTGACATTTTGATTTACGTTACGTAAGTACTTTAAACTTACGTAACGTAAGTCAAAATGTCACAGAGCTGTATGTGGAAATAATTTATTAATTATTTTCAAATAATTTTTATTTAATTAATTACTAATATCCCTTTACACCTAGCTCTGAATGAAGTTTCGCCATGAATTATTATACTCGTTTGCAACTGTTAACTCTAGATACTACTACTAATTGATAACTGTAGTAGCGTCTGCCCTATTATATACGATAAATCACTTAAATAAAACACTTTAACTTTAATTTTAGAGAACTGATTTGGCAAAACAAAAGTCTTAGAGTATTGTGCAGAACCACTGATATGTATTTATACTTATATTCAGATATATTTAATTTTCTCATTTGTGGTTACATTTCCATAATAAATGCTTTTTGTTTTCTAATACTCTTTTACTTTTTTGCTCTAAAATTATTGGAGAATCACAAAATTCATAAATTTCATTTTATAAATTAATTCACTATGCTAACCTCTTATATCATAAGTAATAAAATTATTCAATCTTGGCTGTCAATTTTAAATATATATTAATTAAAGTTTTATAATGACAATTATTTTGTCTTAATGACCAATGATCGATGGTTATTTTTTTAATTAACTCAAGTTATGTGAATAAATAAATTAGAAGATCATAATTATTACATAAAAATAAAAATGTTTCACCATATAAATGGAAATGCGCCAGGTTAAAAAAAAAATACAGAAGAGGAAATTGATAAGGAATATTATTATTTTGGTGTTTATTGTAAATTGTAGGGATCCAAATAATAATTCATACTTGCACTTAAAACTAATTTATTATAAACCACTGGACCATATCGTTAACCATAAAGGGCTCTTTAATTTAAAAATTACAAATGGCTCTTCAGAAACACATGTACTGAAGCGCCTTTTCGATAAATTAATTAAATACAAAATTTAAGCGAAAATTTTGTATTTAATTAAAATTAAACATCACATTTATGCGTAGGATTTTATTTTTCTTATAGTAAAAAAAGTATCTTAAGTTATTTAATAAAATTAATTAAAACTAAATAAGGTAACATTTTGAAAACAATTAATAAAAATTCGATCTTTCCGTTTTTCATTGCTGCAAAATGTGTCCGTTACATTGAAACAACTATGTTTCTGGCAAAGGACCGTTGGACATTGGATCTTTATTATAATTTAATTAAAAAATGGAATTACTTCAAAGCTGTAATCCCCCGCAGTACTCAAACGATAACCGACCCCTCTACTTCATTCCTCCTCTGTGATTTATATTCTGCCATATAAAAAGGAAAAATTGTACTGTTTGAAATTACTTTTAATTTTATAATGACAAGTGTAAATTGTTGAAATTATAGACACTGAATATAAAAATTCTGTTATATAAAGTTAGAAAGTGTTTTAATATAAATTATGAATCGATATTTTTTCGTACGCAAAATTTACATTTATATATCTAAAACTGGTGTTAATTGATCTTAAATATAATTGAGTAAATTAAATAAAACAATAGTCATTTTAAAATCCCTTTAATTTTATTTTTTCGTTTCTGTGGGAATATTATGCAATTTATTTTAATGACTCAACTAATTAAACCGGGGGCCGCGATTAAACAATGACATCGGCGCCGGAAATTTAACGTGGAACGATGTCGGTCGGTCCGCGGGGGCGAAAGAAACGAGCAGAAATTGTTTGCAGTTTTTTTTTTTTCGGGAAATAAAATTACACGTCAGATTTAAATTCGAGAGCTTTCGCAAGACAATGGAACAAAAACTGTCTCGTCGGGCTAAAAGAAGACTAATTGTACATATTTATGACCGACAAAGGACACGCGAAATATTCCTTCCTTTGTGCCCCCGTTCGTCCCATTTCTTTTTTTCTACCGAAACCTCCTCTGCTTTTCGCTGGAAATAATAGGCTTAATCACTACCTGCAATTACGAATGCGGATAATCATGCAAATGAAACACTTTTAATTATGGTTCGAATAACTGTGTGGATTTCGTAATGAAATTATTACATCACCTACCAATGTTGGGGTAAATTATTTCTTACACATAATCCTTTATTAAATTTATTTGTTGATTGTCTCTTTCTCATCTTTAAAAAATATCAATATGTGATCTACATACAATACGTTGAATATCAAGTCTTCTCGGGTGTTCTTTTGGTAGAGGCATAGATCCGTGCTAGTTGATTTCGCTCCAATAAGACTAAGAGCATCGTTTAACGTTTTGTACTATGTTCTTTTGGCATAAGGCTATAAAGTGCCTTTTTTTATAAGACACGCTTTGTTCTTGTTCTCTAAATGTTGGAGCGTCATAATACATTTCTCTCGAATTTCTTTTCTAACAACTCGTTCAGCTGATTTTAAGTCCCATGGAAATTGTTTCCTTTAACTCTCCTTTCGCTGCGGCAATGTCAAGCAAAGGTTTCGTTGAAATGAACTCCAGGTTGTTAGTTGAATCTCTGTGACTCTAGCCTTGCCTATAGTTTTATTAAAATTTCCACTAGCCTTGTAATTGTTCCTTAAAATCATCCTACACCCAATGATGTGTTCCCTTGTAGGGTGATTCACGAGTTCTCAAGTATCGTTCCAAGTCCATAATAAGAAGCGATAGTTTTTCTACCATTGATTTATACCCTTCCTCTGAAACCAGTTCTGATATTGCTTTCTGTAGAGGGATTTCACATGTAAAGCTGAATTCAATGTTATTTCTCATTTTCTGAGTTTCATTTTATATTTTTTGGTCTCACTGGTCTTCCTGTTCTTAACAGTTTTGGTTTACCAAGCTTTATTCTAATTTGGTTTCCATCCTTTTCGTCTCTACTTCTTGGGTCTTCGAGTTTTTTTTTTCAAATCTTCGTTCTTCCACTTTTTCAACACTTTATATGATCGTACTTGATTATTCTGTGATAATGGAGTTAAGTCTTAATTAGAAGATTTCTTTATATCTACTTTTAGTCGGTATTTTTGTTATTGCTTGAACTCTCCATAAAGTTCACAACACGATGTATTCCTTTTTTCTGTGCTTCTAGATAAATTATGTATAGAATAACCCACCATAATTCGTTCCTAACTTAATTAGTAACTGAGCTATCGATAACTGGAGCTGTAACGCAGGACCCTGTATATATACAGGGTGGGCCACGAATAACGGCCATTAAACGTTTTCGGGGTTTTGACCGCCGAAAAATTTGAAAAATATCTAGATTACATGATTGAATGTAACCACCTCATGGTAAATATTTTGACTTTCTTTAACTTCCGATTGTACCGAAAATGGCCACCAACTCTGTTATTTTAAATGGAATACCCTATATATATATTTTTTCGGATTACCTGTTCAATTACCTAACCATTCAATCAATTTTGACGTTTAGAAAAATGCCTATAACTTCTACTCGGAACAAGATAGGAAGATCCATCTAGAACCAAAAATTACATCTCTCAATTTTGACGGTAGGTATTTCAAAAGTGTCAACATTTCAGTAACCTCTTAAAAACACCATAACTCATTTTTTTCAAATGGAATGACCAATATTTCGTCTGATAGAGCGATTGGCAAGACAATTTGCAGCATAAAAGTATTATGCATCTCCACATATAGAGTAAGTACTTTTTCTAAATAACTCAGAAATTTCTTTACTCAAACGAAGGGTTTAAAAATATTGACACATTGAAAACGACTTTTTCCAATTTCGGTTTAGTGAATATTGACAGTAGCATACTATGGAATAGGTATTAATAGTGCAGGAATTACCGATTGTGGAAAAATTTTGGGAGGAATGAAATTTCGAAATAACTCAAAATCTACTTGCTCTAAATATGTATATACACAGAGCTTTTTTTATTAGTATACATTTCCCCTATGTATACCTGCAAAATACGCGAGTCAAATGCATTAATGTATGTGTGTTTAGTTGCCTATAACACGCAACTGAACACACATATGCCAAATAGTCAACTAAATATACACACATAAATCGGTTCATTGCGATTGACTCGCGTTTTTTGCAGGTATACACTTACCCTAATGTATACTGATAAAAAAACCTCTCTGTATATATATATATATATATATATATATATATACACCCTGCATAAATGAAACTAATTTTAAAATGTGAAGTTTTACAGTAGCTACAAATTATATCAATAATATTTTTTTTGTAAATTTCTAAATAACTGAGATATTGGACTTCATCGGAATCTTGCGCCACCCTATATATATATATATATATATATGTATATATATACATACTGTTTACAGAATAATTTCTTCCGTTAGGCTTCATTCATATCGTCCTTACCTTTGACTTCCATTAACACCTCCCCATAAAGCAGCTAGACTTGGTGTTAAAAAGGACAAGGGTGGATTCAACAATGTAATAACATCGACTTCAGTGATGAATCAAGCTTTTCTTTATGGGTGAATGATGGTCATGTGACAATAAGGATGGGGAAGACGGAATTTGAAGATCGTTCAAAGTCGTCATACAACACCACACATCAACCACTTAATAAAGAGCATACATAGCTGCGCGTGGGGACGCAACCCACTACTAGCATTTTCTTGAAAAATGTTAGTTTTTTTAACTAAATTTTAATCGTTTCTTAGTTGATTATAAAGCATTATTTTACCGAAGTTTAAAAATTGTAGTGTAATTCTTAATAGGTGGTGTATTTTATATGGAAGTGAGTTTAATTGTCTTTAGTTAATACTTCGACTCGCGATATATTCGTAAAGCTTATGTTGTAAAGTTTCCAACAAAACACTACAGAAAAGAATAACTATTTTCGGACTTTTTAGCTCACTCACGCAATTTTTGATTTCTGGGTTCTTGGGCCCATAACCTAAAATTATTTGCAGAAAATTATAATGTATCAGAAACACGATGAGCCATCAACAATTCTTTTTTTAAAAAAATATTTTTATTTGATAATTGTAATATTAGAATAATTACTACACTAATTACGATTGGGATAATAATTGTAATATTAGAATAATTTTGTAGGATTAATATTAGTTGTGAGATTAGAACAATTATTAACATAAACATGAAAGAGGGCAATGTAGATTAATGTTTGGATCTAAAACATCGAAGTGTATGTTGGATGAAGTAGCTGTTATATTTGTGATTGATCATTCTAATGAGCACACCCTTTTTCACAGGGTTTCTTTTTTGTTTTCTAACTGCAGTTGACTTCCATTCCCTATAGTTTATGGCAGTAATATTTCCTTCAACATCGACCAAAATGGTGTTAGATGTTCTCTTAAAACTATTGTCTATACATTGATCAGTATTTGGTAGTTTAAAAAACTTTTGTGAATTTATTAATACCTAGTTTACGTACATTATAAAAATATATGAAAAATTTACTATGTTACAAAAATCATTAGTTATTGTAAATTTTTTGCTAATTTTAGTTTTTGTGGTTGGAATTAAGATTTTCTATATCCTTAATTTTCATATTCTACAACTCATTTGAAAGACAAGCTCCCAATACAGCTATAATTAATGTAAACTGAAGAAAAAACTACTTGATCCACAATTCAGTGAAATACGCTAAAACTGTTGCCTCTGATGAAGAATGTGCAATTTTATCCTTCTATTTACAAAATTGTAGGAATGTTGAAACTGTTTACAGGAGTTATTGTGTAACAATTTCTGCAACTTCCCCCATTTTAGGATGTATCAAATCAAACTCAGGTTCCGAATCCATTTTTTTCTGTTACTTACGAATCCTTAGATTTGCAGATAACTTTTATTATTAGACGATAAAATTGATAGAGAGTCAGGTCTTCGTTTCCCCTGAGAACTATCCAACGTTGTACCTTAAAACCCAGGGATGTTTGTAGGCCTCATCAAAAAATCCTAAAATTACCAATGAGGCGAAGCTCCATTCTGTATGTGTCCAGGTACGCTACTTTAGTTACAGTTATTTCTGCAAATAAAAATGGTCCATAAACTTTTGAACTGAATAAGGAACAAATCACGTTTATCTTCAGCGAGTATCTTTCGTGTTGCATTGTTGAATGTGTATTTTGCAAACCCAACATTGTGCCTGTTGACTTTCGACTAAGATGGAAAGTTACTTCGTCGCTAAAAATTATAGATGTTAGTCGTGCACCAAACGGTGGATATATTTATAATATATATAATAATATGTACTTTAATACATATGAATTTTTAAAAATGGCTCAATCATTTATAATAACCCTATATATATATATACACATATATATATATACATATATATATATATATATATATATACAGAGAGGTGGTTTTTTTAACAGTATACGTTAGGCGAACTGTATACCTGCAAAAAATAAAAAATCCAAGTCAAACGCATTGAACCGATTAATGTGTTGCCTATAACAGACAACTAAACGTCAAACGCTAAACTTCAAATTGTGTGAAATATTTGATCAAAAATGTATACAAATGAAGAAATGTCGAATTTCAAGGGTGTATTACAATTCCAACAGTAGTAGAGAATAATTTCAATGAATCCAAAGTGACCGAATACCTCGGTTAGGATGATTCTAAAAATAATTAAACTAAAACATTTTCTTTGGAAGGTTGTATGTTTCGTTTTCTTTATTCTATTAAAAAAACGCAACAAAATAAATCATGACTAACTCTGCATGCGTTACCGTCACAAGCAATTTCCTTTAAAATACGTCACTTATTATTATGGAGAAATAACAGGTAAAAAATATTAAGTGATTTTATTAAGACAATTTGAAAGAAAAGTAACAGCGAAGAACAATAAACTTGAAATAAATAATTAGAATAAGTGCTAAAAATGACCACCAGAAACTGCAAGACAGTAACTCAAACGATCGCGAAAATTCTTCCACATTGTGCATTTCGATATTGTCATTAACTGAAATAGAAAATTGTTTTTTGAATTATCCTAGTTGAAGGACTCGATCGTTTAGGTTGCGTATCATAGGCAACTAAACATACATCAATGCGTTTGACTTGGGTATTTTACATGTATACATAGGGGATATGTATACTGTTAAAAAAAACCTCTCTGTATAGAAATTGTGTATATATCTTTATTTATAAATTTAAATAAATATAGTAATTATATAAGAGATAATTGATACACATTTCAAAAGTTGGCTATTGGCCAAAGGTCTTTTAGCCAAAAATAGTATTATTCTTATTTTATTTCAATAAAATTGTAGAATAATTGTTGTTTTTTTTGCACGTTATTTCTATAAATAATATATTTTTTTATTAAATCAGATTTTTATAATTATCATAAAATAATAGCATGTAACTTTCCTTTAGCAATCGAGCTTCACGAGGAGATTCTCCCTTCTTCTTTCTCCATCTCTCTCTATATATATCGGAAACTCTTTCGTATCTACTCGAGCTTCATATTTGATAAGGCGGCGGCATTCATCCGGGACCGGTAGCACTCCTGGGGTATGCGAAGCTTTCTCAAGAGGTTTGCGAATTTCGTAAAGTAGTTCCCTCTTGGCCTCGTTGCTGAGTTGTTCCGCTACGCTAATTAAAAATATTACAATTGCCGGATTACCATGCGAGGTGCAATTATATTCGAATGATTTTCTGTTTTGCGGACATTAATTAAATTATTTTGAGATCGAAACGTTTTTCTCTTTACGGGGAAATTATGGTGGATATTTGTTTTTTTTTATCATTTGATGTAAAAACATTAAATGATTTTATTTATGCAAACAATATTCAAATTAATATTAATAATCAGAAATAATTATTTAATTTTAATATTGATTTATAACAAAGTAGAAACTTCGATTTTTATTTTCGCTGGACCCCTGCCCCTGGCGACATCGATTCGCCAATTTAAAATCGTTAAAAATCAGTTGTATTTCCTAATATTGTTTGAAAGTCATTTTAATCTATTATGTATGACTAATTTTGAGTTAAAAATTTTTGAATGAATGTTGTTGCCTACATTTGACTTATAACCTCTTTATAAATCACTTTTATTACCCAACCTTTTTCTTAAATATTGTTGCCTATTTATGACTTTAATTTCACTTTATGGTAACTTACAACTGCTAATTAATCTTCATTACAGGATCACTACAGATTACTGCTATTTCCTAGATTTGACTTAAAATAATTATAATATAAATTATTTCTATTGCGTAATTGAGACTATGGCTTACTATTCTTGCTTAATATTGTTTACAAGATCACCGATCAAGCTCACCGCTGTAGTTATAGTTATATTTCTCTTATCGCACTTTCAGTTACAAGAAAATAAAAAAAAATGCATTATCAATAAATCGATATATTCAAGAATATTTTAATTAAACGCAGCTGAGAATGCTCCTTATTTTTAAACTTTCATTATCGTGTAATCTTTAATTACGGTGCAATTCAGAGTCCGTTATTAATTACCGTAAAATAGAGTGGAAATGAACACTTTGCGTGCACTTTGCGTATTACAAAAATATCCAATAATTTTTCTTTCTCTAACGTGTGACAGTCTTTTATTGCTCTCCGGTTTCATTAATCCTGACATATAATTACGTTAATAAAATTTTAACTGCACTCTGTATTTATGCGGCCAACACTATACGTATAAATAGAACGGATTTACAATGGAGTTTTAATTTATTGCGGCTACTTAGGATTTAATTTTGCATTTTACGTGATGCAATGAAAATAAGTAAGATAGAAGTGAATATTGTTTTAAATTAAGTTGGAATGACTTGAGAATTTATTGCATATTATTAAAATTATTGATAATTAATATGTATTTGCGAGTTATATGAAGTTGAATAACTTGAATAATCACAACACAGTTATAAATCTAACATTACAGTTTAATTCATTCCACTATACAGGGTGAGTTTTTTTTGATGTTCTCTATGGTGATCTCGGAAACTATAAGAGATAGAAAAACGGTTAAATGGGGAAAGAAGTGTAGTTTTTATAAGACGAATAAAATGACACTTTCAAAATATTTGAAAAAGTCAAGGGTAACTAGATATTTTGAAAAAGGAATTATGTGTCAATTTTTTTAAATCAATATATCTCTATTATTATCATAGATAGAAAAAAACTGTAAAGGACAAAGTTGTAGAAAATTTCACAGATTAATAACAAAAAATCCAAAATAATTTTTCGCCCATATTTTGAGAGATATGACACAAACTTACCCTTTTTTAAATGGAAACAATAGTTGGCTATAACTTTATTAAAAGGGATATTTTTTCCCTTTAATCCGATTTAACATATGCCATAGTTATTTTTAAAATAAAATAAGTTAGAGTCGTTTTTAATTTTACTATACACAAAAAAATAGTTAGCCATGAAGAAGACAAAAGTAAAACAATTGCAGTTGTTTATTATAAACACACATTAATTCATTTCCATATTTGGTTTGTTTCGTAAGTTTGTTTTGTATTTTTTTGGTGTTGTAAGTTTTTTAAAACAATAATGAATTTTTCGAACGAAGAAAAGCGTGATATGCTTGTTTATTACATTCAGTGTAATAAAAAAGCTGCGGATGCTGCAGAACAATATTATAATCAATATAGTGATCCTCGGCAGCCATCTTTACCAACATTCAGAATTTACCACAATTTGGGTGGTCGAAACTTTTTTATTAAAAAAAAAAAAACAAAATTAATGATGTTTCGGAAATAAACGTATTAGTATTGGCGATGATTAGATCCATCCACATCGACCAGACAAATTGCAACAGAAGCAAGCATATCTCACAAAATTTACATGACGATGATACCAATAAGAGAATGGTCTTCTGTATGTGGTACAAAAACATGTGCCAAGAGGATAATACGTTCCCTACAAAAATAATTTGGACAGATGAAACGAGAACAAATTAAATTTGGATTTAATATATGGTGTGGTGTGTTCGGATCGAGAATTCTTGGCCCATATATTTTTGATAACACATTGAATGGAAATGATTGATCGTTTTCTTCAAGAAACATTTGAAGATATGCTCCATGATTTAAATTTATCAGTACGGGCAAGATTGAAGTGGTTTCAACACGACGGAGCTCCTCCACCTCATAGCACGTTGGCTATGCGAAACTATTTAAATGATGCTTTTCCTAATTCATGGGTGGGAAGAATGGACCAATCCTATGGCCACCTAGATCACCCGACCTATCCGTTTTAGACTTTTTTCTGTGGGGTTATGTGAAGATCAAAGTGTATCAACAATCATATCAATCCGTGGAGGATCTTAGACTAGCTGTACTTGAAACATTTTATTCTATTGACAGAAGAAAAGTCAAAAAAGCCATAAATTCGATTTTAAAAAGATGTAATTTATGCCATAATAATAATGGTGGACTTTTTGAGCATTGTATGTAATATTTAAAATTTTCTTCTATTATTATTTTGATAATTTCGGAATTATTTTACTTTATGTTGCTTTTGACAAATCTAAAGAAAGATAATAAATTTAATATTGATTTCGTTGCTATGAACAACCACAATTGTTTTACTTTTGTCTTTTTCATGGCTAACTATTTTTTGGTGTATGGTAAAATTAAAAACGACTGTAACTTATTTTATTTTAAAAATAACTATGGCATATGTTATATCGGATTAAAGGGAAAAAATATCCCTTTTAATAAAGTCATAGCCAACTATTGTTTCCATTTAAAATAAGGTAAGTTTGTGTTATATCTCCCAAAATATGGGCGAAATTTTTTTTGATTTTTTGTTATTAATCTGTGTAAAATTTTCTACAACTTTGTCCTTTACAGTTTTTTTTTATCTATGATAATAATAGAGATATATTGATTTCAAAAAATTGACACATTTTACTTTTTTCAAAATATCTAGTTACCCTTGACTTTTTCAAATATTTTGAAAGTGTCATTTTATTCGTCTTATAAAACTACACTTCTTTCCCCATTTAACCGTTTTTCTATCTCTTATAGTTTCCGAGATCCCTATGGAGAACATCGAAAAAACTCACCCTGTATATTGCTTCTAATCGGTTTAGATTGAGAACATATTCCATATTTACATATACATACTAATTTTCAATTTCATATTAAAAATATTGATAATTAGTATGTATTTTTGACTATTATACAAATAGTTTACTGAAAATCGAACGAGTTTAGAGGCGTTTCCTAAACATTTCTTTATTATTATTATTTATTATTTTTATTATTAAATTGATCATATAATAACTTAATGAATATTAGTTATCCTATACTTATCACTAAACATCAATTAATTACTAATTATGAAATAGTAAACTGGCATCTAAATTTCTATAGAGTCATTATTTTTTCATCTTTAGCAATAACATAAAAATGCCCTTATAGCATCAGCTCTTAGGAATACATACTTTACTGTTTTCAAATCTTTTTCCCAAAATACCTTGGTGAAATTTTAAGGTTCTGAATTTTTCTTTTTAATTGTTTTACGAATTCACACTCTGAAAATGTAATAGTAATTGTGCCGAAGAACTGTCCAGGAACTCGTATGTTTTCCACAAAAGTATCTCGCTAGGTGTAGTCCCAGTATCTTCATTTAGCAAAGTACGTATATGTCATAAAATTGAAGGAAGAAGTGATGTCCAGGATTTGTTTTCAGCAAGAAGGGCAGCTCTGAGTCCACCTTTAATTACTGATATGATCTAGTGCATCTAATTCATACTTAAAATTACATAATTAAATTTGGTGTTGAATTTTGTGTCAATAGTCCATACCATTGTTGTCTACTCGTGAGTTAAAGATCACTACTGTTGCAGGATTGACTCAAAAGTTGCTGAAAGTCAGTTTAGTTGCCTAATTTTGACTTTAAAACCGCTACACCTAACCACTATTGCCTAATATTGGATTTAAGAATACTATTTTACCTAGAATTGACTCTACAGTTTGCTCAAAGTTCCTTTCGTTGCCTAATATTGACGTTAATTAAAACCACTAAACCGTGCCATTATTGCCCACATAAAATCCTTAAAAGTTATGTTGCCTAATTTTGACTTTAAAAACACACCTTATCAATGTTGCCTAATCTTAATGTAAAGATCGCTACAGTTGCCTATTGACTCTAAGATCGCTGAAAGTTTATTTCATTGCCGTTTTTTTACATTAAAGTCGTTACACTTAACCATTAAAATAATGTCTATTTATTTATAGTAGACTTAACACATTTATTTACATCACACTGTTACTATTTATTTATAACGAGATGTTGATCACACGGATGTTCGTGATAAACTGACTGCCGCGCCACTAGCGCGCGCTTATATAACGTGCTTGTTTCTCGAACTTTCGATGAAGACGCGTTTACAGTTGCGCGCTCGGTGGAACATTCCAGAGTGTTCTTTCCAGTTGCTTCTTTCATTTTCGTTACAATACTATTGTTTCTTAGAACTGACTGTAAAGTCACTGAAAGTTACTTTCGTTGCATAATATTGACGTTAAAATTACTACAATAGTAGTTGCAGAATGTTGTGGCCGTTGCCTAATTTTGACTTTAAAGTCACTATACTGTTGCTTGTCCAGAAAGATTACACATTAGTTCATGTAATGAACGCTATGTGTTTATTTTCAATAGTTAACTAGCAGCTAAAAAGCAATGAACTAAGAAATATAACTGTGTCTATTAAAAAAATGGTGATATGTCCCGGCGAATTCGGAAAATAAGTTGTATATGAGCATTTATTAGCAAAAGCAAAATTATTTAATGATATATATTTGCAATTTTAATTATTAATGTTAAATTTCGTACAATTTTATATATACATAATACAATATCCACTTATAACACAAAATATTACAATGAATATTGTAAAAGTCTGCCAATTGGCTTTAGATCAATGGCCTTTCCGCTCGGATTTTGTATTTTCGTTCTTGTCAAAATATTCGAATAAAATATGATGATTGTTAACCGTTTATATAATCCCTTCATTTACGTTTGAAACTTATAGTTTTGTTACGATGAATGCATAGGGAGTTTATTAGTTAGTTGTTTCTGGGATTTAAGGAACATTTTTGAGATTACAAGGAAAGTCTTTTGTTTGATTGGAGAGATATTGGTGAGTTCATATAGGAGTGGATTTGATTATGTAAAGGATTCTGGGAGCGTCTATTTTCTGGACGACATATATTATTGTTTCAAGGTGACTGGGTGGGGATGAAAAAGGATTGCTGCGTAATCTAGTAAAGGGCGACATTACATTTTTTCAATGGGTACAGCTGTTTTCGTGTTAATGCCTTGGCATTTGTAAGTTAGGCTTTTAAAATCTACCGCCCTATAACTGACCTTGGCTTTCAGGGTTGTGGAATGATCATTAAAGGTAAGTTTAGGGTCAAAAAGTATGCTTAGGTATTTACAATTGGATGAGGGATAAATGGATTGGTTATTTAATGTGATCGAAAAAGGAGAGAGTAAAAGTTGAGATTTATTGGGGTATAATGTTATATTGTTGAAAATTCAAATTAAATTTGTTTAAATGAAAACATATAACACTTGTTTCATTTTAAAATATGTTTATTATACCCTATAATTGTTCATAATATATAAGGTGGTTATAACACGTGTGAACATGTTCAGGTAGAATGGTTTATTGGTTGATTTCTAATAGAAAACGTAGTTAGAAAATGTTGAATTGTCGCCATAACTCCATACGAGTCAATGGAAATTTCGCAACGGTGGATTAAATAAGTACCAATAACAATCATAAACCTAACCAAACGATCTAACATTAAATAAACATTTAATAAGAATTGATAAAATATATTTTTCTTCAAATAATTGTTGAAATTTCCAATTTATTTACAGCTTACGTCATTATTTTTTTTACAAATGTGTTTTATTGTAAGTTATATTGATTGCGTCGAAAATATGTAAAGAACAATTCGAATTTCCAAAATGACTTTAAATATTTCAAAAGCCTCACGAGATGTTTTTAAAAAAATGGTAATGTGTTCATCATGGTACTTTCCCTAGTGAATTCGGTTCAATACGTTTTCGAATGAACATTTGATAGTAAATGAAAAAGTATTAATTAAAAAAATGGATTGTTGTTTTTTTATTTCTTACCTTACAATGGCTTGATCAAATTTCCATACATTTTATATAATTTCTTTATCATTTTTATTCGTTGGCGCAACATATTCAGTGTTATTGAAATATGAAATCATTTTGACGTTTTACTTGTCATTAAAATAATTAAAGGCTCCACAGCGAACATAAAAAAGGTTATTAAAATAATTGTTGATTTCTAAGAGAATTTATCAGGAAGACGAAAATCTTCCGCTTATAAAATAAAAGCTAAAGGTTATACGATAAAATAAATTTTATTTGTCATTAAAATAATTATTTCAATAATTAAAATCTCTAAGGGAATTTATCAGGTAAACGAAATTCTTCCGCTTATAAAATGAAAACCGGAGGTCCTACAATAAAAGTTTTATAACAGAAATTATTTATTTTCCAAGTTCTAAAACTTTTATTTGAAACATTTTTCTATCCGAATTAAAAAATGAAAAATTGCTAAGAGTAAAGTTGCACTTAATAAGTTTTGATTTTAACCAAAAGCTTTTCAGATCATTCCACTTTTATATAAAGCTTAGATATAAAGTTTGGGCTTAATCCATTTAGCCGTTTATGCGCTATCGCGGAAACACACAGACACACACACAGACATTTTTCAAAACTCGATGGAATGGACTCAGGGGACCTCAAAACGTGCATATTTGTTGAAATTGGCGGTTCGAAAATTTTCACGATAACAATACTTTCCCTTGGACAGGGGTCCGGGGAAAGTAAAAATGAAAACTCGCTAAGAGTAAAGTTGCATTTAATGAGTTTTGATTCTAACCAAAAGCTTTTCAGATCATTCTACAGTAATAAAAAGCTTAGATATAAAGTTTGGGTTTAATTCATTTTACTGTTTATGTGCTGTCGCGGAAACACACAGACACACATTTTTAAAAACTTTTTTTTATTTGATGAAATTGGCGAATCGAATTTTTTTAAGATGATAATACTTTCCCTTGGACAGTGGTCCGGGGAGAGTAAAACTATTCGATATTTTTTTAGTTAGATTATTTATTCATAATTAATATATGAACAATCTTACTTGAAGAATATGATACCTTTTCTGACCACTTCTTATATGTATGCTTTTCCAGAAAATTATAATATTATGGAATATTTATGTTTTTAGTCTATATAATAATAATACACGCATCTTTATTCAGACTATACAAATAATACAAAACAATTAAACATAAATAATTACAATACATATAGGTTAGTCTGTCTGGACTATCCCCTAGAGGTCTTTCTGTCCTGCCATGAAGTTATGATGGTCTAAAAGAAAAACATCTATTCTAGCTAGCAGAACTGTCTAGATGATTCACATCAATGAATTGATGAATGGTGAAAGATGTTTGCATTTAGGAGGGATATTAGGGTTATTTAGGGGAATACAGAATTTTGCAAGAAGGGGTAGGTTATCAGGGTTGTTGGCATTTTTTTGCTTAAGGCTAATATACGCTGGGATATGTGTGAATTCATAAAGGTATCCCTAGTAGAAATTTTATCTTGTAGCAATGTTGACACATTATTGAATTTCAATTCTACAATCTTGTAGTAATATTGGGATGTGAACACGACACTAGGTTGACACAATATTTAAATAAAACTTGATAAAATATTTATACAATATTGACACATTATTGTGTTAAGTTGATACAATATTGTAGACACAATCTTAACTTAATGATGAATTTCTAGATTGACACAATATTGTGTTGATAGAATCTTGACTCGATAATGAATTTCTAGATTGACACAATCTTGTATTTCAGGCTTGATTCAAGTTGATACAATAATGTTTCAATATTGATCTACAAGTTGTAATTCAAACAATATTCTATTTCTACTAGGGATTTTTATAAAAATAATGTTAATTATATTTACAGGTTGAATTGGTAAATTGTACAAGAAAAACTGGACTGTCTACTACATTACACATATTCTAGTTTACCAGCACAGTTCATTCAGACGAACCTGATAAATATAATGTAACATTATTTCTATTTAAAGTAACTACCTAATTATTTATAATAAAACTAAAACAACATTATCATAATAAATATTTTATTATATTAAATTAAGCAATGTAACCATTTTCATGAATTTTTTTCACAGGTTTGGGTCTGCATTAACTGATCAGTTACTATCGATCAGTTTTTTTTATTCACTCATTTAAACAAAACTGCATGTAACCACAAAATAACAAACGTAAGGAAAGTAAATCAATATAAACTGGGAAACTATTTTCCAGCTGTAGATTATAATTAATTTGAAATCAGGGTTTTACAAACCATGAATTACTCGTGTACTCGAAAAATGTAATTACACAAAACCAAAACACAACATTAAAACAAACACTAGACACACAAATTATTACATATTTATCTTGAAAAATGTAACCATATCGCACTAATTCCTCCACTTAGAAGACAGAATGGAACTTCCGTGTGGGTTCCGTCTAGCTATTTCTTTTGCTGTGTTTGGTTAAACTCGGCTATGGGGGCTGATTTTCCCTGGAGACTGGGAGTCTGTTGTAGGCTGATAGTGAAAGGCATTCAATAGCACACATTCATTATAGCTGATTTTAAATTGCAGCAGAATGTAATCTGAAAAATGATTGAATTTTAAGGTTATGGTAGACAGTCATCGCTTTTTTTCACGATTATCTTATTATTGTAATTAATACTATGTAATACTAATTACATACAAGCACACAATTATATTTATATTTTATAAGTACTCACCTCAGAAATAAGCAAACTATCCAATTGATCACACATAACCACACTTGTGAACAAAAATCGGGCGTTCGGTCTGTACTTAAGAATCAACAAGTTCTCATCACAAATGTACAAACTATTGTTATTCAGGGTATAAACATTATTGTGTCTATAATTATTATAAATAATGTGTCAATATTTATAATATATATATTGTGTCTATATTGTACACAATTTGAATATTCATTAATTTTATTCTGGATTTCGACATTATTGTGTCTAGATTGTATTTTATTATTGTATCATTCTTGACATGCGATATTGTGTCTATATTGTATGCACTTTGAATAACAGTTTCAATGTATATACAAGATATAAATATTGACACAATATTGCTACAAGATACATTTCTACTAGGGATTCGTTAGAATGGTTTTTAAATCTATATATATTGGGGCTCAAAAGTAATGCAACACCCCTTATATGTGGTTTAATCCAGTAACAAATACGCATGTTTTATTCACATTAGAAAGAAAAAAAAAAAGCGACAATGTTTTTACTGCTTTATCCCAGTGTTTTATATACGATTTTTACATTTATTAAAAAAATAAAGCAAATTTAATAATTAAATAAAATGAAACAGAGATGATTCACACAGTTTCAGTTATTTAAATTATAATGAAATTAAACAAGGAAAATTTCTGGCAATGACCAATAAAATCCCTCATTAGAACAGCTTTGCCCTGTAAGCCCTTAGTTGTTAAATAATTTTTAATTATTTTTTTTTTCATCGCTTGAAATGGTATCAAGCCAGATTCAACTGGGATGTAGAGTGGAACTTCATTTGATTTAGTGATGAGTCCAAATAGCGCTTAGGAGTATGATGGGTAGATGTGTTCGTCGATTTCGCGGTGAAAGGCAAAATGTAGAGTTTGTCTTAGAATGCTACAGCCAATATCCCTGGTATCATAGTATGGGGCGCTATATATCTTGGAAGTAGGTCCTCCTGGTGTTCATTAGGGGTAGTTCAATAGCATGACGGTACATCGCCGAAGTTCTACAACCTGTTGCAATACCATATATTGAGACTATCCTAAACGCCATTTTTTCAGCAAGACAATGTCAGGCTGCATACGGTTTGTCAAACCAAGGACTTTATACAAAATTCTGGCGTAGAGGTTTTAGATTGTCCTGCTAGATCCCCAGATTTATCACCAATAAAACATGTATGGGATATCATTAAAACAACACTTCAACGATTGCTACAGCCACCGATGATCAATTGCGAATCTGTGTTCAATAGACCTTCGAACGCTTTCCACAAGAAGAGATCGACTACTCGATTCGGTCTATACCTTGCCGAGTTAGAGAGCGCTATAACAACCGCGGCGGGCCAACACAATATTGAATTTTTGTCAGTATTTTTTGTTCAACCTGCACCAAATTGTAATCGTTTATTCTGACATGAAAACTAAACATAAATTTAATACAGAAACATTTAAAACATCTTTATTATTACTTTTGAGCTCCAATGTATATACAAACGTCTTTATTCAGACAACATTACATAAGCTTATACATACATTTATACACAACAAGAAAAAAATATTGCGTTAGTTTGTCAGGGACAACGCCCTGAGGTCTTTCTGCACTTTTAAATCTATATTCCATCATTTTAATTATCGAATAACTCTACAGAATATTGGAAAATTTAATTACTTTTATTAATTGCTAAATTAAATTGTTAACTGTAAATATCAAAAAAGTCAACACAAAAAGCAACGATTTCAAATCATTAATAAATTGTGCAATAATTTATATAAATTATAGAAGTATATATAATAGCAGCAAACTGTTGTTTCAGTTGCTGAAAGACAAAATATATATATTTAATTAATTATAAATAAATAATTAACTCGTTCTGATATTTAATTATTTACATATTTTAATTAATTTATGTTAATTTTCGGAGGAATGTAGTATCTATATATTATTGTATTGAATTGTTATTAATTTAACAATATCATTACATAATTAGTTATATGATTATTATTAAATTATATGTAAATTTAAAAAATGACTAAAAGACCTTTGATAGACAGCTAATTTGTGAATGATTTCAAATCATTAATAAATTGTGCAATAATTTATATAAATTATAGAAGCATATTTATGTTTTGTAATTATAATATAAAATTTGAATAATCTTTATTCAGTAAATAATGCATTATTAATGTACTCAACCATTTACAATTTGTTTATCAAAATACAATCTTCCCCTGGGAGCCATGACTATAAAATAATCATATAAATTCAGACGTAAAATTTAAACAGACCATGAATTCTATATTTTTATTAATCCAGGAAATAAATAAATGATAACAAAGGAGAAAGATGTTATTAATAGCACAACCAAATGATGCATTTAATAAAATAAATAAATAATTGTGAGAAAGTGGGTATAAATCTTTTCAATTATGAAAACATTTTAAATAATTATTTCATTGTAATTCAAATTATTTATTTTTAGAGGGTAATTTAAAAAGAAACAATTTTTTTTTTTGGAAATGGTATTAAATGTTAAGAGTTAATCTTACCTTTTTATAAATAATATTAAGACTGGTAGAAAGAAATATGGTCGATAGCCATTTAACAATTAAATAAATTCTGTGTGACATACTTAATTAATTACTGATATGTTCTACTAAACTTAATATTAAAAAAATAATGCATTTGAATCCACATTTCAGTGATATTCAAATTCACCGGTGAATTCGGTGAAATAAGTTTTTGATTGAAAATTTAATATGAAAGGAAAAATTATTAATTGAAATAATGGATTGTCTGTTAAAGTAAAAGTATTTCGAAGTATATTACAATTTAGTTTTTTTTTTATTTCTTACCTTGGATTCAAAACATTTCTCCACACAATTTTTCATTTTGTGAAGTTGAAGACATTTACGATAAATAAATTTGACATAAAAAAATGTATTTAACCCTTTGACATACTAACTAAATTACTAAATTAATTTTGACGAGTCACAGACGCCGGCAAAATCGTGTCAGATTTATATAATTGATCCTTTTGTCTAGGCTTACTTTAAATTTAAAATGTATGTCTGTGGGTTAAATAATTAAAGACTCTACAGCCAACATAAAGAAGACTATAAAAATAATTGTTTATTTCTAAGGGAATTTATCAGGTAGATGAAATTCTTCTTGAATTCTACTTTCCCTTGAATAAAGTAAAAATGATTGAAATATTTTTTTTACAAGGGCAATAAATGTTGAAAGTTTATAAAGTGTATCTAAATTTATATATAAATGAATTGTTGCAGTTATTTATAAAAAAGTTATGCAATTAAGTTATTAATTAAATTGAAACGATTGGATTATTATTAACACAATCAAATAATTTTATTATTTTAAAATCAATACAACGGCATCGACTAATCAATTAAACATACAATTCCAGCGAATACAATGGACGCAAAGTAATGAGCCCTAAATATTCAGGGCTCGCAATAAAATAAACAATCGAAGCCCCTCAATTAAAAGTTCAAACGCCTTTTTCCCAGAGTGCCGTTGTAAAAAGACAAAGGGCGGAATCAATTATTGGACTACTCTCTCTGTTTCTTTCACTCGTCTGTTATTTTTTTGTCTTCCGATGCATTAAAAGATTCTTATTCGGGTGTACGGACGGGCACAATAAAATTTATGTTAGTTTTATGCAACACATAAGTCGGGTGTAAGTATCACAATTAAGGTCCTATTCATAAATCACGCTCATTCTCGCTGCTTCTCCTCCGTCTATTAATTTATTATGCAGATTCGGGGAAGTTTCAGTTTGGGAAATTAAAATATCATTACAGTGTGATCGAATTAACGAAACGCGAAGGAAAAAGTAAAAAAAAAAAATATGGATTGGTTCAAAATGTTTCCAGTTATAAATGCTAAGATTAAATAATTACAGATAGATTAAATAAAAAGAATTTGAAAATATTTAATAAATTATTTCCTCTTTTAGCTACTGTGACAATTTGAAAAAGAACGTTGCATTGCGCAATTATTATTCCTTTATGTAATTCAATGATCGACATGGTAGTACTTATTTAAATGGATTTTTACTCCAATACTGGTACCAACTTATTCCTATTCAAATGATACTCGGTGAGGTTTTGCTAGATAGTCCCGTGACGTCGTTTCTGTATAAAAGTAAAAATCGGTTGCCATGGTAATAAGTTACGGTATATCAAACAGGTTGTTTTGACAGCTGGATAAAAAATTCTTGAAGAAAACTTGTTGACAGTTCGATTATTTACGGCATTTATTTGAAGTAATTTGATATAAATGTTAAAATTATTATTTCCTGAAGCTTCGATCAGAAATCTTCCGTTGTGTTGGTTATTGAAAAAGTTTTAATTTTAAATATAATTGCTTTCATTTATATTTTTCAATAAAATTGTGAAAATATTGTTTTTTTAGGATAAATTGATAAAATAGGATTATTATTTATATTATTATTTGAAAACTTAACAAAACAGAAAAAAAATGTTTCTATGTGACAGCAAACTGTTGTTTCAGTTGCTGAAAGACAAAATATATATATTTAATTAATTATAAATAAATAATTAACTCGTTCTGATATTTAATTATTTACATATTTTAATTAATTTATGTTAATTTTCGGAGGAATGTAGTATCTATATATTATTGTATTGAATTGTTATTAATTTAACAATATCATTACATAATTAGTTATATGATTATTATTAAATTATATGTAAATTTAAAAAATGACTGAAAGACCTTTGATAGACAGCTAATTTGTGAATTGTGCATCAATTATGTACTATACTGAGTGCTGCAAAAGTCAGTTAACCGAATTACATATTAATAAAAACAAATAATGATGGCATACAAAAACTTGGTTTATTATTAAAAAAATGAGAAAATTATACAAAAACATACAAACAACTACATTTTGTGTTCAAAGTATGAACCACATTGATCAATACATTTTGGCATCGATTCTATACGCTAAAACATTCCTACAGAATTCTGCATTCACAAGAAGAGTTTCAAATTCTTGTGTAATCCTCTCTATTAAATATAGTAGATCTCGTATGGGGATAGCAAAAACTTTATATTTAAATACTCAATTCTGCGTCTTCTCCTTATCCAATTGTTAACGCGAAATTTACTTCCAATTGTAATCTGGAAATTTATCAAATAGGAAGAACGTGATTTTTCATATTTTAAGCTATTTTCGAAACGACCGAAGGAGCAATAAACCATTGTATAAAATTTTCCACTTTTCTATTCAGTTTGTCAAGATCGTGCAGAATTGACGGCAATAAGAGATAATCCGTGAGCGAGAGATTAAGTCGTAAACGACCGTTTTCCAACCCAATCACCAGATGTCAAAATCCCCAGAATCCCCATCCAGTTATATTTTATCCTTCTTCTTCTTCTATAAAATTCTCTATTTATTCTTGTCTTTAAATATCTCTTTTTTAAAAGTAAATTGTAAAACCTTCTTCGAGAGAGAGTGTTGTCTCAACCTTCGTGAACATAACATCGTGCTCTTCGGTCGCTTCTGCTTTTACGTTATCGATTATTTTCTAAGTTCTAAATCTTGTTACATTTTCTTGTTATCTTAATTTTAGTCAGTAGTTGGAATAAGATTATTTAATTTAACTTACTGGTATTTGTAATTTTAAAACCAAATCGCGAACCCGCGTAATTTACACCAATCACCAAACTTGTCCTTTAAACAAGCCCAAACGTGTAGTTCATAATGAGACGTGGTGCCGTCCTGTTGATAATATTGAATGTCTTGCAACTCTGATTAAATTAAAAACTAAAACAATTTAAACACAATTATATTATTAGTTGGCAAATATTGTTTTTAATTATATTATTTTATGTTATGTTTATAACGAATAAAATATTGTTTTCTTATAAAAAGACCTTTATTGGCATTTTCTTTACATATCACATACACATACCATTAAACAAGTTAAATTTTTCTTCTCTCCCTCTACCCCCCTAACCACATAACAATTTTTACACCTGTTCCATCCTCTAATATTTATTTTTTTACCTTTTCATTTCCTTCCGTGAAGGAAGTGACCTCACGTACCCATGTCACATAGCATACACCTACCATACTCTTCCCCTATCCATACCTTCTTTCTTGCCTGATGTCACTTTCTGTATTCTAGTAAGGTCGAATCTTAATCGGTACCCTGGCTATTTTCTCGTGAGCTTGCCTGTTCCTATAAATAGAATTCTACCTATTATTTCCATCCGTGTCTTTTCTGCCTTTCTACTTCTCCCCATTTCTCTTTTATATACGTTGCTACATTTTTTTCCAGCCACTCATTTATTAAACTTTTAGATCTCCCTGCTCGTTTATATATTTTTTCGTTCAATTTTCCAGTTACTCTCTCCTTCTCCAATACACGTTCTCCACATCTCTTTTAATTCTCTTAACCTCATTATATACCTTGCCATTCGTTCCATTGCATCTTCATACACATTCGCCGCCCTATTCGTTTCCTGCAGTAGTATAAAACTAGGAGTTGATTTCTCAACCGCCATTAACAGCCATAGGAACGTATTGTAACGAAAGTGAAAGAAGAAACTGGAAACTTCACTCTAGAATGTTCTAGAGAGCGGACGACAGTAAACGCGGCGTCGTCGAAAGTTCCGGAAAGTTCGAGAAACAAGCACGTTATATAAGCGAGCGCTAATGGCGCTGCAGGTAGTCAGTCCAAGTCTATCATGAACGTTCGAGTGCCCAACATCTCGTTATAAATAAATAGTGACAGTGTGTTGTAAATAAATGTGTTAAGTGTACTGTTTTACTTATTTCCGAGTTAAACCCGATTTCGTAACAGTATTTTGCTCTCTCTCTCAATATATCAATACCCTTTCGTTCTTCATACTTCCACCTCGTATATTAATATCGGCATCCCAAAGTTTGTACGCTATATTCACATTCCCTCCGAGCCACTTTCCCCATTTCTCTTTCACCGCATATCATGCCTTCCTTGCCTTCAGTGCCTATCTGTCTCTCCTCAAACGCGAAGCCTTTAGTATTCATTTTCACTCGTTCAATCAAATCCAAATGTTTCATTTTTCCATCCTTTCATTATTCCTAAATCTTCTCTAAATTCACGCATTACTTTTGCTTAACCATATACCTCTCAACTCTCTTCAACATCTCATTCATTTTTCACCATTTTCTCCAGTCAATAACTCCGTTCGTCTGCCCTAAACACCTCTTCCATTTCCACTCATCTAGAAATTGAACAATAACAGGCTAAGTCGATATTCTTTCATCTACTTTTTTTAAGTCAGGGGTCATTTGGCTGTTAAGCATTCCAGCACCGCGACCAATGAGGTCTGTTGTGCCTACCCTTCTGTTTTTATTCTGCAAGGAATTCTACCTCCTGTCTTTGAGACATTTTGTTCGTAGTTACTGAGAAGTCTATACTATGCGCTAGTGCCACACACTTACATGTTATGTGCTCAATGGTTTCTTCCGCTGGGTCACATAGCTAGTAGGTGATATCCGCGGCCTTATTCATCTTGTGAAGGTGATACTTTACCGGGCAGTGCCTGTTTCAAACCATTTAAGTTCAGTGGTCTTTGGAGATAACCTTCGGTATCCTTGCTGCTGGGGAGCACTGGTCGATACCCTCGCAGAATTCTCCCCAGGTTTTCATATTAGAAAAAATTCTTATTATATTCTGACTGTGCTACTCTGTATCCCAATTGCCTGTTCTTTTTAGACCGCTGAAAGCCCTATTGGTCATGTTCCTCAGTTTTCCAAGTTCCTTATTCCACCAAGTGATACGCAACTTGCTTCCTTTCGTTGGGATCTCCACGACTGCCACCGCCTAGTCTCCCGTGGTGAATTATGGAACAGGTACAAACTTATTGTCCTTACTGAACATTAGTACTGATCTTAGTTTTAGAGACTTGGTGTCATTAATGAGATTACATATATCCGTGGGTAGACTTCTGATTTTACCCTGATTAACTCCTGTGGGAGCCCAATACCAACTTTTTCCTTTTTGAAGGACCTGTACAGACCATTGGACGTAGTCTTTGAGTGATGGAAGTTTAGTTATTTCCACTCATCATCACCTCGGGTAGCCTGTATTTGTCTAGGCCGGTGTTTCAAGTTTTTCATGCTGTTTCTCGCCTTCAGTCGCCTCTCATCCGGCGTTTGTGCTGCCGCCTGCTGCCTTTTCACCACTCTTACATTGGGCGTTGTCGTCCCTGGGGACGGAAGTGCTGGGCTGTTGTTCTAGCCTTTGCCCCCTTTTCCTCTCCCTTAGTCATAATTGATTGTCGACTCAGCTTTCTGGTGTTCTTGCAGGAAGGCGGGCTTGAAAGTCTCACTCCCTTCAATGGCATCCAGGATGGATATGCTCCCCCTGCCTTTCGGTCTCTTCCGGCTTTCTTCCACTAAGCCGCTGGAACGTAGGTCCTTCCTGCCTCTTAGCTCTTTTGGGATTGACTTTATCCGATGTGCTCTCATCGGATCTCGAGCCCTTGCTTGTGTAATATTT
Organism: Philonthus spinipes; assembly: GCA_963082785.1. Lineage (NCBI taxonomy): Eukaryota > Metazoa > Arthropoda > Insecta > Coleoptera > Staphylinidae > Philonthus > Philonthus spinipes. Next base: position 7,573,643 of record OY720317.1, read on the forward strand.
TTTCTGGGCTGTCATGGTCACCAATGCCTTTTTCATAGCCTCTTCCTCGGGCATGCTTGCCTTCATAAGTAACATCATCCTTTTCTAGCGGCTCCGCTCATGCGTTTTTTTGGGTCTCTGGTACCAAGACCTTCAAGTTTTGTATACCAACTTATTGGCGCCACATTTAAATATCTCTCGTAACGTTGAGATACCCTTTTAAAATTATCCAATGGTTCAACCTTGGCTAATTCAAATGTGTAAATGAGATTATTTTTTAGGGTGTAATCGCGAGCAACAAGCTGCACTAGTTTCACATACTTACTCCAGCCCCTCTGTGGGTACACTCCGCATTCAATGGTCCAACCTTGATCGGAAAATGATTTCTAATATACGTGTGTCTTTTTATAGTAATAAATAAACAGAGAAACGTGTCTAAGAAATAAGTGATACACATAATACTCATTTTATATGTAAAAAACGAATTACTTCTTTTTTTTAAATTACTTATTGATGTTTTAGTTAAATGTATTAAAGTTTATGCGGACATCGTTATTAATTGGAAGTAGTTTCCTGTCGCGAAATATAATTAAAGAAAGTTTTAAACCGGGAGAAAAGCCAAAGGATTTTTAGGTGAACGAGGTTTATTTAGTTTCGCTTAAAAGAAATGCATTAAAGTTATACGTCAAGTTTCATTGGGGACCATTAATCGGAGATTTTCCTCGCAGTGCGGAAAAGAATAAATTGAATCATAAAATTAAACACACTGATTTAGAAAAACTGAATTAAATTAAATCGTGCTGTAAATTTAAATACATTTTAATTCTATGTGTAAATAATGGGTTTTTAAAATTCATTATTACTTTATGCAAATGAGAATCAGTTACAGTCAATAACCATTATTAAGATTTTTTTGTTTATATTACAATAATATTATACGTTTTTAATAATAACTTTATTTATGATAGACTTATTTTACTGCGGTTTATGTAAAAATATATTAAATAGTTTATTTGTAAATTTTAAATTAATTTTGTATTATACAATTAATAAATATATTGCTGTAAATTTATAAATACAGATACTTAAGTAGCCTTTTAAGTTTTTATAATCGATAAATATATGGCTTTAGTGAGTGCAATATATTTGTGAAAATTGACGTTTATTATTGCACAGCTAGTGGCAAGTTAGAATTTAACCGATTTGGTTGTTGATAGTGAACTTTTGAAAGGATCAAGTTTGTTCGAAAATGGAAATCACTCGATAAATAGTTGCTTTTCATGACTTATTATGATTTTTAGAAAAGCCTTATTTAACAACAATGCAACTTCGTACAACTTTTGGTAATGAAGTACTGTTAATGCTGAATGGTATACGACAATCGTTTGCTAAGTGTTTTCGATGAAAAACAATAAAAGACGTCACATCAGCACGTCGAATAACTGAATGTTTTGAGGAGAAAAACATTGAATTAATGTTTCATTTTTGCTTCCCGCTTTCAAACAAAAGATGCGTGAGCAGCTAAATAGCTGTAATGCTGTAATCGCGTATTTCTTTAGGTGATTAAAATTAATCACCTAAAGAAATTGTTAAAGACTTTCAAAACCATGTTTCTACAATTCAGCTTTTTTTCCCAGTATTGGTTTGAACGTATGCAAAAATGTATTGACGTTAAAGGCGAATATTTCGAAATTTAATAAAACAATTGGGTGCAAACAAAACACAAAACAATTCAATTAAATCTAGATCAAAATAATAAATTTAATGTTGTGGGGTCACTTTTCAACTCTTTACTAACGCAAGGGAACTGGCAGACCCAATTCAGAAGTGTCACGATATGCAGCCAGATAAAATGCCCAGTAATATAGGTGATACTGACCTGCAAAATAAACCCACGAATCACCAATCTACATTCAGGGACAACAAAAACACGTATAAGATCCAAAATTGCTGACAATGCTATGAATGGGTCTTATTTTCCCAACCTAGCAAGCAGCACGCGAAGGATGTTCGAACAAGAGAAGAGATGGCCCTAAACCAACCTAGAAAGAATATGGACCTAACAGAAGAATCTTAATCAAAATCACTTATTTAATTATATTTGGTAGCATGAGTTTGTTAATGTAGACGTTCTCCCATAACACTTCCGTTAGATCAGATAAAAATATGTGTAAGGTTGACACACCGGGTTCCCAATTTCGTCGCGCACACACTAAACTCGTTTATACTGTGATTTATTTATTGGGAATAGTTAGCGACTATCGTTTTTTTTAAGATATGAGTATATGTACACTTTTTATTTTGCAACGAAATTTAGTGAATTTAGTAAGAGAAAAAGGTAAAGTTATGTACAGCAAATAATTATTAAAAAATAATTTAAATGAAAAACAAAGGCGAAATGGCTTAATTACTGACATTTAATTATCACTGAGGTGATAACTCGATTGTGATATCTGTATGAATCTCGACTTCCTCGTTTTATTCCAACCACCGATTTCGCTAATCCCTGACAATTGGATGCGGTTGTGGTGGCAGCGCAGATGCGTTGTTACTAAGAAGGGATGATTTCGCGGATTTACCTGGAACCGTGACCCTTCTCCGCGTGCCAACTCTGTGGCGAAGTTGGAAGCCAGATTTTGGATTTTCTGCCTCTCTTACGGATTCTATCGATATTTTATGTTGAAGAATTAAGCCGCAACAGATTAATCCGGGGTGTCATAAACACTGGTTCTCGTCCCTACGAGTTTCAAGGTTTTTGCTGATTATAAAACGTCGTAAGCGGTTTCCCGTTTCAATTTAGAGTGCAATAAAACTTAACTAATATAGTTACAAAAATGTACAGTGTTATCATAAATGAATTGCGCAAATTTGACTCATTTGAAATCAAATGATTATGAAATTAAAATAAGCAAAACAATTTGGAGACACTATATAAGAAACATGGGATAAAAGAGAGGATAAAACCGGTATATTCATACAATATAAAGAAAATAAATTCGGTAGGAGGGTCATAACACATGGGCCAAAAATGTTGCAAAATCACAAAGAACAACTACACCATAGATGAAATAATTCATCTACTAAACCTGAAATTTAAATTGTTAAGGCTTAAACGATACAAACCATCAAAGAAATATCAACCACAAAGGATTTGCTTTTTTAAATATAGAAACATTTTAATAAGAAGAGAATTATAGAAGCAGCCAGAGAAGATTTTGCCACTATCAACCCCATTGTTGATAATTATAGTGCTGTGTGCAGAATGTGTCAAATGTACATCTCAAAAGGTGCGCCCCAATTTAAATAATTTAGTTTATACTTTTATTTGCATTGTAATTTCTGTTGAGTTTAGATTTATAATTAGTAGTTATATTTGTATCATTCTTCTTATTTTCTACAACCAACATTCTTAAATTAAAAATAAAACGCACTCCACTAATTTCATATATAAATTTAGTAATAATTATATATTGTGTAAAGAGCAATGAATGTATTGTTTAGGCCATAGCCATCGTTTGGAAGGCAATATTTTTCATTATAATTCATTGATTTTTATGTGTTTTATACAGGGTGTTTCATTTAAGTTGAGACTGCTAAATATCTGGAGAATGAAGCATTGTATCAAAAAATGTTTCAAATAAACCCATAATATTTTCGAGGGGCAAATTATCCTCTTATATTATCTTTTGTGTTTTCGATAGGGAATAGGGCCAAATAAATACGAATAGATTATTAAATATCTACCAATAAAATAAATAAAGTACAGATTAAATTGAACTTTAAATTCTCGACTAGTTTTGGGTTATCAGACCATTATCAAGAGAATTAAAAATCGAGTTGACTTACATTTTTATTGACATGTACATAATATTTTTCGTATATATATATATATATATATATATCATTTTCACTTCATTTTAGCAATTCCCCTAGTAGAAATGTATCTTGTAGCAATATTATGTCAATATTTATATCTTGTATATACATTGAAACTGTTATTCAAAGTGCATACAATAGAGACACAATATATATTGTAAATATTGACACATTATTTATTATAATTATAGACACAATATTGTTTATGTCCTGAATAACAATAGTTTGTGCATTTGTGGTGGGAACTCGTTGATTCTTAACGACATATTTTTCAAGACAAATATATAATAATTTGTGTGTGTCTAGTGTTTGTTTTAATATTGTGTTTTGGTTTTGTGTAATTACATTTTTCGAGTACACGAGTAATTCATGGTTTGTAGAACCCTGATTTAAAATTAATTATAATCTACAGCTGGAAAATAGTTTCACAGTTTATATTGATTTACTTTCCTTGCGTTTGTTATTTTGTGGTTACGTGCAGTTTTGTTTAAATGAATGAATAAAAAAACTGATCGATGGTGATCGAAGACTGATCAGTTAATGCAGACCCAAACCTGCGAGAACAAATTCATGAAGATGGTTACAAATAATTACTTAATAATGTTGTTTTAGTTTTATTATAAATAATTAGGTAGTTACTTTAAATAGAAATAATGTTACATTATATTTATCAGGTTCGTCTGAATGAACTGCGCTTGTAAACTAAAATATGTGTAATGCAGTACACATTTCAGTTTTTCTTGTACAATTTACCAATTCAACCTGTAAATATAATTAACATTATTTTTATAAAAATCCCTAGTAGAAATAGAATATTGTTTGAATTACAACTTGTAGATCAATATTGAAACATATTGTATCAACTTGAATCAAGCCTGAAATACAAGTTGAAACACAAGATCGTGTCAATCTAGAAATTCATTATCGAGTCAAGATTCTATCAACATGACACAATCTAAAAATTCATCATTGAGTCAAAGTTGTGTCTACAATATTGTATCAACTTGAAACAATATTGTATCAACTTAACACAATAATGTGTCAATCTTGCATAAATATTTTATCAAGTTGCGTTGTATTCGAATGCAGGGACAGAAATTGTTTTGCCTCCTCCACAAATGAAAAACAAAAATCGATATATCTATTTCTATCAAAAATTATTATATACATATCCATAGAAGTTTAAATAAATTCAATTTTGAATTCTCTTGATGATTGGCTGATAACTCTAAACTAGTCGAGAATTTAAGTTATTCAATTTTAATATGTGTTTCATTTATCTTATTGGTAGGTTTTTAATAATCTATTCATATTTATTATATTTGTATTTTTCTTTAGCTTATAGCTTTAACGACTTTATTAAAGTTGCATTTAAAATTATATGTTTTATTAAATATTATTTTGATAATAACTTTAATATACAATTAAAAAAATTGTTTCATTGATATTTATAACGTTTTATATACGTTATAGTTTAATCATATTAATTTTTACTGTATAAAAATATAATTAAAAACACAAAGTTCGTTCTAATAACGCTTTGAAGTTATTTTAACGTTGCAAGCTAATTCCGGATAATTCACAAAAGGAAGTAATGAAGTGTGTTGCTTATATTTTTTACCGTAAAACAAATTTAATGCCACTCGCGGAATTCAAATTTAATATTACATTTTAGAGGCATCAAACTATCGCAGTGTTAACGCTCAAAAGTTCATATTGTTTATGATTTATTACTATGCGTTAGGGTCACGTGTCGCGATGATAATTTATTAATTAAATTCCGTATGAAATATATTTAATTACCGTTGTACGGAATTTGTATGGATAACGTTTTGATGCTGTCGAAATTTAGCGATATTTATTATGCAATCAGTCATTAAACGCGTCACGTGTTTATTGTGATGTGAATAATGCGTAATTAATTTGTTTAGTTTTCGTTGTAACAACGCGAGCGCTGTCCGTAATCACTATTCCTAATTATGCATTATTCAAATATTACACCTGCTAGCGTATGTTAATTATTATATGATTGAATTGTTATTTTTTTCTAAATATACACATATTTTCTTTTCATTAATTCTTGTTTAATTATTTTAGGAATTCATTTATGTTATTATAATAATTTAATTACATAATTCTAAATAAATACCATTATTAAATAATTATATGAATAATATTTAATTATTATACAATTATAATCAAATTAAAAAAAAACACACACACACTTGCACATATTGCATAAATAGGACTATTCTACACAGTCTAAGCAAGTTTTATATTCATGCGTATGCTTAGATTTACAAGTTAAAAAGGACATATACATTTTATTTAACATTACACACACAAAAAAATAATTTTATTTAAATGAAACAAAAAGTCATTTGAATACAATAATATTGTATAATGTAATCACTTTAAAAGATCAAACATCCATTGAAACAACTAATACCCTTGCAAATACCCCACGTTGAACTACACAACTGTTGCATCAGAAATGCAACACTTTTGATTCGAGAATATTTATTGCAGAACAATTTTATTTGTTTGTTTGTCATCGTATGGTATAGCCTTGAATATACAGTTATCTTCCAAATGATAATAATTTAAATATATATTTTTGTTATTTGGAATATATAATTACTATTTCTTCTAAATAATTTTTTGTTATTTGAATCTATTTATTTTCCACTACAATAAATCGATTAACTAAACCGCATCCAGTAAAGTTAATAAGTGAACATCTACGTAATGTGTGTCACATGATGCTTACGATGGAACTGTTAAAGTGCCATAATTTCAGGTAATAAAACTTGAAGAGTACATAAATCTAAGTGACATAATTTAACTTACATAATATTCCGTAAACGCACATTTAATGAAATAATTAAGACTGTGCTTTAAATTAAATTAGACGAAGTTATTTTTTTAATAAATTGAACGTAAATTTTAAACTTAAAAATAAGCAATTATTAACAACTGAAACTTCTTCTGAATCGTAATTTGTGTGTAATTAAATAAAAAATAATGTTAGTTTTGTTTTACCGAACTTTATTAAGAGAGGTTTTTTTTATCAATATACATTAGGCGAACAGTATACCTGCAAGAAAAAAAAAAAAAAAAAAACAAGTCAAACGCATTGAACATATTAATGTGTGTATATTATAACACACAACTAAACATCAAACGCTAAACTTCAAATTGTGTGAAATATTTGATCGAAAATGTATACAAATGAAGAAAAAGTCTAATTTCAAGAGTGTATTACAATTCAAATACTATGTTAGAAAAGATGGGTTGGGTTGATTCGTGAAATATTATTGATACATATTTATCAGTTACAGATGCAAATGGTTTCCAAATAGTGCATAAATAAATAATTTCTCAATATTATATTGTTCGTGTATCTTCGGAAATTTTGTTGCTAACTTATTAGTGCTAACTTCACACTGGCTTCTTTACTCATGAATTTAAATTCTTTTAATTTTATGCCGTCGTATCCAGGTTATTAATCCATTTAGTGTGTCTTTATATTCTTGTGTAGTTATTGATTCAGCTGTTTCACGTAATGCGTTTTCCTCTATCTCTGTTGAATGATTATTTAATTCCTCATTTTAAGTCGTGTTTTTTTCATCTAGCATTTTTTAATTAAATGCGTCTGTTTATAACTAGACTTTCTTTTATTTTCCTTTTGTTCTATAAACATGTCTATATTACTCTTGTTCATTAATTCATTAATTATTTCTACTTCCTTTTCATTAATACATTCCAGTTTCAAATAATATATTTACATTTGTCGTTACTGCTCTTACTTATTGCAATTTATTTACAGTTTTTACATTAAGGTTTTTATTTTTTGTATATAGTCCATTTTACTCATAATTCCATCTATATTCTTCAATATCTATAAATAACATAACAATTATAATTTTTAAGATGTTGTAGCCGTAAATTACGGTAATTAATTTAAAATTGTTAAAGATTGCTTTCTTAATTGAATTCTGGAACAAATCGGACGATAGATTACTTTTATTTTTATATGCGCTGTATATTTTTAGTAATTAATAATAATAATAACAATATAGGCAGAAGGGTTATACAACAACTAGACCTTGGTGAGCGACGACACCACCTTTCCCATGCAAAATTTCGGCTATGAGCTGGTATTGGGTAACTTCCAAGCCAGCGCCTTACTAGGTTGTAAGACCACGGAGAAATCCCCCAACATCCCCCTCGTATATGGTTGGTGCCTTGTCGTCGTGAGGGGGCTCCTTGGGCCTTGGGCCACCACTTATTTGGTGACCCTTGGCTCAGGGCTAAATACCAACCCCACGTGTTTGTGCCGTGCGTGGCGACCTGTGTCGACGGATGAAGGGGTCCTGGTGGTTGAGAGGAAGAGTCACCTGCGGGGGTGTGAAATCAATACACCACTTTGGCCTGGATTTCGTCTAGATGGGTGGTTGGCCGATTGATTGGAGCTGGGTAACTCCAATCAATCGGCTGCGTCGTCCCGTCAGAGGGCCGGCAGGGTAGACCCTGGATTGTGGTAGGCGTAAGGAGGACCGTGCAACGGACTCTGGTTGGTAGCCAGAGATCTGTTATGGAGATCCCTCTCATGCTGCAGACCGCTTCTTGGGGACTATATCAGACCGGCAATCCTGAATGTCAAGTTGACATTCCCCTTGTGGACTCCGTGGTGGGTGGGAACCGGAATGATGAATTATAGTAGTCACTAGATGGATATATCTGTTAATATACCAAATAAAGACGTGGACGTGCCTTCGGGTACTAAAGATGTGGCTGGGCCCTCGGGCGCGCCGCTCTCTAAGGTGGGTGGGTCCTCAGGTGATCCTGCAAGTGGTCAACCTGCGGCTGGTCCCCTTGGATCACCACAGGGTGACCTGGTAGGCTTCACCACTGTTCACAGAAGGAGGAAAAGAAGCCGAATCTGTGGGGCTGAGGCCAAATGGAGGAGGAAGAGGAGGGAAGCAGAGGCTCATGCTAACCCAGTCGTTGGGACTGAGGTAGCCGTCTCGGGCTCACCTAAGAAGAAGGGGATAAAACCTCTAACGGTCGAACCTGGACCAAGTCGATCGGCCCAGGAAAAACCTCCTCTGAGCCAACCCCGAAACGCCATCATGGCCAACTGGTGCGGGCACCAGCGGAGGATGGAAGGGGCACACCTCTTTTATCCTATAAGGAAGCTGCTGAGAGCCACCTCAGACTAGTGATCACGGATGGTTCCAACCCCTTCGGCAGACTCTCGCGGGAAAGGGCCACCTTATTAATGCTGGACCTTCTTGTGAGGCTTGACTCTTGGGTGTTGGGATCACCGAGCGCCATCATAAGTACTCCGCCGAGATTCAAGGCTTGGTCTTACGCAGGTGAGTTTGTAAAAATTCAATGCGAGGACTAGGGCACTGTTAATTGGCTTGTGAGGACGGTGGCGTCAATTAAACCATGGCCTAAGGCTAGGCTCTGCTTTGACTGAGGACCGCCACCGCAAGATCGAGAAAGCTATCCTTTGGGTCCCAAGAGAGGATTTCGAGACACCAGATGGCGAGGAGATGATCGTGAAACGATTGGGAATGCAGAACCCTGAACTAGGGGTAAGTAAATGGCCGATTCTTCACCGGGCTGAGTCTGTAGACCCACCCGGGGAGCTGTTCATGTTTGGAGTGGATGAGAAGGATCGAAAGATCTTAGGCACAAGAAGGAGCCTTAGTTACAGGTTCACCTCCTTTTTTTGAGGATAAGGCCTCTAAAGAGGGAAGAAGACGAAATGGGTGGGATGAGTCAGGAAGTGACTGATGTTACACCTGAAACATCTCTTCTCAGGAATCTCGTCCCTCAACAGGCTGAGCAGATGGCTGTTACAACTAAACCGGTACAGCCACCAAGCTACCACCAAGTAAGGGAAGGGTCAATCCCAGATGAAGAACTGATGGAGTCATCGTCGACCTCAGAAAGGTCCGATGCCACAGCTGCTGACCCAAGCGAGTCCACGCTCGTTGGGTCGGAAGGGAACTGGTGGAACAGGACCGGCCGCACACTTCCGGGATAATGGCAAATAAGGTAACGAGATTTATACAGTGTAATCTGAGTCATTCGAGAGCGGCTACGGCAACATTATTCCGTCACCTCGATATGACTATAGATACTGTAGCCCTGATACAGGAACCCTGGATTGTTAAATCCAGGATCTGTGGTATGGGGAATTTGAACGGTGATTTATTTTACAGGCCGACTGCGAAACCTAGAACTGCTATCTACGCACCTAGGCAAATGGGAGCCCATCTACTGCCACAACTTTCCGATGGTGATATCACTGCGGTAAGAATTTGTGGAGCGATGGGCAAAAGGAGAGACGTAGTACTAGCGGCGGTCTACCTACCTGGAGACTCCATCCTTCCACCCCCAACAAGGGGAATGGAAGGGCTTGTTGAGTACTGTAGGAAAGAAGGACTACCACTTATCATAGGCTGCGACTCAAATTCGCACCATATCTCATGGGGGAGCAGATCATCAGATAGAAGAGGTAAGTCTTTACATGACTACTTAATTATTAATAATTTAGAGACAGTCAATTGTGGTACGGATCCTACTTTCGTAAACACCTGTGGCCAGACTGTGATTGATATCACACTAGCTACCATTGATGTCTCTAACATTATAGACAGCTGGGAAGTCAGTCGGGAAGCGTCCATGTCAGACCACAGATGGATTACTTTCTGGCTAGGCCTAAAAACGAGTCCTGCCAAACCCTACCGTAATCCGAGGCTTACGGATAAAGAATCATACATTATGTACCTCGGTGAAGGATTGCGGGATATTAACAGGCAATGCCCTGAGGATCGTATCAGCCTAGACCTTCAAGCAGAGGAAGTGCAGGCAAGGATACTCAGGGCATACAAACTGTCCTGTCCTTAAAAGGAGATCTATGACAGGTTCATTCACCCCTTGGTAGTGCCCAGAGCTGGATTCCTTAAAAGTCGAGGCCAGGAAGGCATTTAATAGAGCACAACGCTCTAAAGAGGGCTTTGACTGGACTACTTATAAAGTCCGCCTTAAAGAGTACAAAAAACTCATAAGGCAATGTCAAAGGGAATCATGGCGTACCTTCTGTGAAGGTATTGAAAATACACAGGAAGTTAGCAGACTTAAGAAGACTCCATCACAGAACCACCAACATCTGTTGGAGTCCTAAAGAAGGAAGGCGGTAGTATGACTGCCGACCTCCTCGAAAGCCTGCAACTATTGCTCAAAAGCCACTTCGCAGGAAGAAAACTGGAAAGTGACCCATGAAGTGATTAATGAAGAAAATACCCTCAGAGCAATTAAAAACTTTTCCGCCTTTAAAGCACCTGGACCGGACGCCATATTCCCCGCCCTGCTACAGTGGGGACGGGATGAACTACTTGTACATGTAGTTAGGCTATTTTCGTCCAGTTTGGCGCTAGGATATGTTCCTAAGGCATGGAAAAAAGCCAGTTGTTTTCATACCGAAGCCGGGTAAAGCAGACTATACTGCTCCTAAGGCATACAGGCCTATTACACTATCCTCGTTCTTTCTTAAGACACAGGAAAGGATTTGTGAATGGCACATAAGAGCATCAGCTTTAATTAGACAGTCGTTGATGACGTCACAACATGCATACACCCGGGGAAGATCTACCGACTCCGCCCTGCATAACGTAGAAAGAGGATTGAAAGATCACTGGATGTTAAAGAATCCGCCCTGGGTGTTTTTGTTGACATTGAAGGTGCGTTTGATAAAACCACCATACCGAAGATTAGAAACGCGCTTGATAAGCGCGAAGTACCATCAAAAATGTGTGACTGGATCGGCGACGCACTGGCCAATCGTATAGTTACAGTGGAGCAGGGAATGGAACGTATTGCCTGCAAAATTAATAGAGGCTGTCCTCAAGGGGGTGTCTTATCACCCCTACTGTGGAATATGGTTCTGGATAGCCTGCTACATAAACTTCAGCAATTAGGCCTGTTTGTGACAGCTTATGCTGATGACCTGGCCATACTGCAAGGTGCTCTAAATACAGTTTCGCAGTGGTGCAATGATCACTCGCTATCGGTAAATCCTGCCAAAACGGAGATGGTCCTATTCACTAAGAAAAAGAAAGTGACGAAAAAAGCATCAATACTAATGAATAAGATGTTGCAGTACAGCGACGAGGTGAAATACCTGGACATAACCCTCGATAGTAAATTAAGCTGGAAAGCACACATCGATACTAAAGTTGACAAAGCCATAAGGGCTTTCTGGCAATGTCGTCGGGCTATGGGAAAAACCTGAGGGTTGAAACCATGCACGACGCTGTGGCTATACACACCTGTCATAAGGCCGATTCTCACATACGAGGCTTCAGTTTGGTGGCCCAGGACCAAGCAGAAGAGCATAAGGAACCAACTCTCGCAAGTGCAGCGGACAGTTTGTCTCAGTGTTATAAGTGCCATGCACACTACTCCGACAATGGCGATGGAAGTCAAGCTATGTCTTCCACCGCTTGATATTCACGTGGAGAGGGAGGCTCTGGCGACTATACTTTGTCTTCAGAGTTGTGGGATCTGGAAGGTAAACAGCTGTGGGGAAGTTAGAGGACATCTCTGGAGGAGTGTCCGCAATGATATACCTCTGTTATAGGCCACCACTGACTGTTGTGTACCGACACTCATACGGAGCACACCCTACAACGTTACTGTCCAACCCACATAACGGATGAGAGAGTCGGCTATAAGGATCTACACAGATGAGTTTAAAAAGGGAGATGGATCGGGATTTGGGGTTTTCTCCAGAACTCTGAAGATTCAGACTAAGGTTCCTATGGAAATTCACGGAACTATCACCCAACTGGAGCTGATGGGTATAACACTTGCGGCTGAATACATCATTAACCGTATGCTGTCAAATGTGGCCATATTAATCCTAACTATCCGTTAGGATTAATATGCAAGCGATACTGTCTCTGAAAAAATCTATACCACGTCAGAGACCGTCATAGAGTGTCACAGAAAACTCAGACAGGCGGCAATGCATAACAACATTGAAGTCTGCTGGGTGAAGGGGCACGACACGGACACAGGAAACGGAAGAGCTGATGCGCTGGCAATGCGGCTGGGATGACCATTCTCTCACCGGAGCCGCTAGTTCGTCTCGCACTAGGGAGACACCCTGTTTAATATGTTACACACCAATGCCCTAGAGAAATTTAGGAAACGCTGGGATGATATTGAGGGTTGCAAATTCTCTAAGGAAACATTTGTATATCCTAATAAGAAATCAGCGAAACAGTACCTGTAGCTGACTAGAAGGAATCTAAGGCACTTAATTGCCATCCTCACAGGTCACTGTAGGCTAAAAGGGCACCTCTATAAAATGGGAATAAGTGATTCTCCGACTTACAGAGCGTGCAGCATGGAAGATGAGACGGCTTGGCATTTCCTCTGTGAATGCCCAGCACTCGCGTCATTAAGGGAGTCCATACTAGGTGACAAGTGGCGCCTAAAATGGCTTTTATAAGAGATCTACCCACCTCGGCTATACTTGACTATCTACACAGGGTAGGCTGGATGTACTGAGGATGAGTGATCTACGGGAGATAGCACAATGGGCCTAATGAGGCCTAAGTGTTGTGCGTAACTGCACACTCCCTAATACCAGATACCCCCCAACATCAACCTCGCCCGGAGAGAGCTTAAAGGCAAGATGGGTAGAAGGCGTGTCTGAAAACCATGACGACCACAATATGTGGTGGACTATATGACGGCTAAAAGACCGTTTATCTGTAAAGTGCGTCGTTTACTTAACAAGATTAAGTACCTATCACACAATGAACAAGAAAATATTATTAAACAGCATTGCCTTGAAAGGATACGGATGCTTGTTGCGGTTAAGAAAACAAAGCGAACAAGGGCTGTGGCGGAAAATACAACGTTCCGCAAACAACGTTTCCGCTTTTTCAACCACCGCCAGCCCCAATTATAAGTCCGTCTACTGCGGCAGAGACTGAAACCTTCTGGAGAGGAATATATGGACAGAAGCCTACTCTGACACTCGACGTACCAGCAATTTGAGATATTATGTAGGAGTAATTATAAGAGAACAACGCATCATCCTGTAACCACCGAAGAGGTTTGAAGAGCTTTCGCAGGTTCAAAGATTTTTGCTGCCTAGGTCCAGATGGAATTAATTGGCGGAAGAAAACCGCATCTACCCATCGGCATCTGCAAGAATTTTTAATTCTTAGTTGGATAGAGAATAGAAATTTCCGGCGTGGTTTGTTGAGGGCAGAACAGTGCTCATATCCAAATCTTAGGAATTATCTCAACCCAAAAACTATCGTCCCATAATTTGCCTGAATACGTGCTACAAAGCATTTTCACGCAACCGATCGGGTTTATCAGCGGATTTACGAACAGCGCGGATCTAAGATAGGCGCAGAAAAACTCCATACATTTTAAGCGAAACCTATTAATGCGTTGGATTGATTACCGCAAGGCATTTGACACAACATCTCACGAGCTTTTAATACATCTGCTCGAATGTCTTGCGATACCTGATCTTATAGTTAGATGCATCCAACATCTAATGCCACTCTGAAAGACCCGATTCACAATAAAAAAACTCTTCACGGTAAGTATACGCATCTTGTCAGACAGATCTAGGTATCAGAGCTGACTGAAAAAAGCAATGTCCTTGTCACAAATTCATTAGCCTGCATCCTAAATCGTATGTTCCATATTATACCTTCCGCGTCATCTGGGAGGTTGTGGGCTTTTAAGTTTATAGTGTCTGTACAACAGGTTGGTATAGTCTGCATAATTATTATACAGGGTGCTAGATCAAGTGCCGGCGCTTTTGTTTTGAAAGTAGTACTCGGTTTGGACTTCAATTGTAGTCAGAGTGGTCAGAATGATATTCTAGCACTAGGTTCTGTCCAGCTAAGAACTAGGCTGAAATCCACAGAAACTGAAACGCTTAAACGTCATATGGAATTCCGTTTTCTTTAAGAACATAGAGTACCTTGACTTGTCCAAATAGTCAGAAACCGAGAGTTTTATTATAGCCTGTCAAAGTGATTTATATAACACTCAAGTTTATCGTAGCCGCATAATGTATATATATGTTCCCGATTTCCGTGTAGGGCGTGTCATGGGACGCCGAAGACTATAATGCATCTACTATCATCCTGTGGTGCATATGCGTCTTCGGCTTACATCCAAAGGCACAATGCGGGGTTACGAGTGCTATAGTAGCATCTTAGGCAATCGTACGGTGTTGGCCAGATACAAGTGCTACCGTATGCGTCGGAGCATATTGAATCCGTTGTTGAGAATGAGAGGTGTCGGATTTTTTGAAATATCTCATTCCTAACACTCAAGCTTCTACAAGCAAATAAACCTGACATGATCCTCCTCGATCAATATTTGAAAATGATGTTTGTTGTTGAATTCTCTGCTCCTGCCGAGACAAACTTCATAACTAAAGGGGAGGAAAAATGGAGGAAATACCAAGACCTGCTCTTCGATTTAGGCAGAATATATTCAGGATACCAAATCAAATTGGTGGTTATGATTGTCGGTGCATTGTAAGGGACCGACAAAACATATTTAACAAATCTGAGGATCATACTGGCATATACGCCATTTAGTCGCAAGCACGAAGAATCTTAAGATCGTATCGACTCAGAGTACACACGTATAGGTACCTCTAGTTGCGCCATCTCTACGTGAAATCAGAGGCGCGTAAGCAAAAAATAGCAGATATATACAGCAAAAATATACAAAATAAATAATAAAAATTACAAAACCAAATGTATAATTTATATCTATTAATTGGCCAACGGCCAGTGTCTTTCCGCCTTTTAGTTACTAATTTCATTTGTTCATATACCAGGTGTTGACGCAACCAGGTATACATAGGGATTTTATATGCTTAAATTATTTCATACTAATCCCTGCTTTCCTATCCATTTTAGAGGAAAATTACAAGAATATAAATATGTTTAGAATTTAAAAATGTATGAGAAATAATGCTTCGTACTATCTTAAAGCACTGAGTACTATTCAGGGTTTGATTGACGATGCAACAACATGGTTTGCAAAGTGGCGTATTTCAATCAATCCCAACAAAACACAACTCCTCATCCCTTTCCACCAACATCGAAACTGCCCGTATAAATTAAATATCTAGGAAAATTCCATTCTCCCTAACAATAATTGTAAATATCTGGGAATTACAAGTGACTTTCGTTTCACCTTTTAACACATTCCAAACTTCTAAAAGCAAGTACAAAGAGCAGGGCTAAGCACTTCAGAGTAAAAACAACTGTGCATATTTATAAAATGATTTGTGGGCCCCTGCTCGAATACGCTGATATTCTATTTTATAATCATCAACCTAATGTCCTACGAAAACTTGAAGCTGCTGAGCGGTCAACCTCGAATCCCAAGAACTGTAAAATTCTGACCTTCTCTGTGCTCCTCCTAACCCCAATAAACACCGCAAATAAAAATGTCCCACCAATACGATCAAAATTCATCATATCATACACCATAAGGAGTAATACATAACAACAGATAGAGAGATCGTTGATTGATTTTCAATTACTAAGGATTAATGTGTAATATATATCAAAGTATAGATGTATTTATTGTTAAATAGATATTGTAAAGATGTTAGGTAATAGAGATGTTTATGTATTATGCTTCGTTATCTTTTAAAATTGATGGATAGCTAATAAACATTTAATCAATTTTCATTATATTTGCTTAATATCACATGCTTAAATTGCATTAGATATAGCTTATGAAAAATCCATGTTAAATTGTAATCATAAAAAATATGTCAAAAGTTACATTTAAAATGCATCTTTTATATAAATTTCATGGTTAATTCAATTTACTTATGGGATAGTTGGCAAATTTAATTACATAAAATTTATTATTTACTAAATATCCTTCGATTCTTAGACTGAACAAACATCATTATGGGCATGTTTTAAATTCTACACACACACATTTTAATTATTGCAGTTTTTCTCTAAAATTGATAAGAAAACAAGAATTAGATGCGTCAGCGCGCGTTTTAATATGCACGTAAATCCTATTATTAAAAGGAGGAAATCAATAAATAAATATATATATATATATATTCAATGACCCCTTTCTACCCACATGGGTGTAGGGTATAATAAATAAATAAATTAATATAAATAAATTCATTTCAACGTTTCTTCATTTGTCGGTTCTATGTCAAAAGAAAATAATTTGGCGCCAATAAATAATCTCGAATCAATTATAAAAGATAAAAAAATAGACGGAAACCATTGGACGCGTACATGCGAGGAGGATTGATTTCTTTACGCGAAACTTTCTTTTATGGCCTATAAAGCATAATGCTCAGAGATAAAGACGAAAACTGTTTGTAAACACAGTGGCCGGAAACAAAAACAGGATTTATCGAATGGAATATTTGAGTGATGAAACGGGACAATATAAGAACTGGGCGTCAAAAGTTTCCCCGGAGGGGCTATATTATCTCTGCGCAGAAGTTACCCATAATTAAATGCCATTGTGAGATCTGTTTTGCCATATTTTTCTTTTCTTTTTTTCACACAAAAAAACAAAAAACGAGGAACTTTATCACAAACTTAATGTTTTGTTTCAGTTCCTGTGTATAAAGGTATTGTGTTTGCAATATATATATCGGGTTATACGAAATATTTTATAATATATAGGGTGTCCCATATACTATAAAAGTATCAAAGTTGTGTTGTTTTTTAATGAAAAAGCCTGTATATTATTATATTATTAGATTCTATGTCCAAAATAACTCTTAACTGGTTATTAGTACCTAACCCTAACGGTTTTTGAAATAATTGGAATTTTGTTAAAATCTAACGTAATTTTCAAATTCCAATTATTTGAGAAGTATTTAGGTTATGTGCGGGAAATTTCCAGTGAAGTTAAGCAATGGATCATATTTTATTTTCCAATTATTGAAATCGTAAATTATTTACAAGGTGGCGCAAAAAATAAATTTATTGAACAAGAATTTTAAGTGGCCCAAACTTGATTTTTTTAATGGAATGGGGTCAGATAGTGCTGACGTCACATAACGCGGTAATTTTAAAAGTGCGGCGATTCAGAAATTTAAATGACCCTTATTGAATACGTACATAAAGATCAGCTAAAACTTTAGAAATAAACTGCGCCATTATTATACATATTTAAAAAATAAACTTTATAATTAAGATAAATTAATCTTATATCTACTTAATAAGATCAAAACTTGAAGAGAAATTCAAGGAAGAAAAATTAAAAACTTAAAATTTCGATTTTTATTGAAACGTATGTCGGACCTTAAAAACACGCATATATCAGAGAGCCTATAACATAGAGGTAGTATGGCTAGAGTATATGTTTGTTGACATCTAATGTATTAGGCAAAGAGTAAATGGAAGACAAATATGTAAGCATGATTATGTCCTTAGTGACTGTATGCTATGTATTGAAGTTTTAGTCATATTTTATAATTTTTCAAAATAAGTGTAAATTTTATCGATGATTCAAGATGATGTATTCTGAATAGAGATTGGCAACACTGATAATTTTTGTAATGGAATTATCAACATTAAAATAATCGAAAAATCTTTTTAATACAACCCAAAAGGTCTTCTTAAAAAATAATATATGTGACAAAATAATCGAATCGATATCGAAACAAATAATCGATAGACATTCAACTAAAAAAATACTTTCTTTCTTTCTTAATCTTATCCTCTTTTACCCGAATTGGGTGTCAAGTAAATAATTACTTAAATGTATTTAATTCAAGAAACTCACTTTTCCCTTTATATTAAAATACTGAAAGAAATGTATCAATTATAAATTCAAGTATTAAAATATTCAGTTTAAATATGTTTTTCAAATTTTAAGTCCATAATTTAATTATTTAGATAAATGTCGAATCTATCAATAATATTTAATTAATCAGTTGAACCCAGATTCACTTAATGATCGAACATATTTTAAAAACATGAAGACAATTGATTATGACTACAATGTTATTAACATAATTGTAAAAACAAGATTATTAGCTTCCCAATTATTGGAAATTAGTTTGACATTCTTTAAGGAGGAATCAATTTACTGTGAGGTTTTCTTCTGCTTTATTTAGGTTTATTTATATAAACTATATATGTATAAATATATATAATCTTAATCCCTTTTACACTTTCCGAAGTCGAGTGATATAAGCTATATACTAATGTTTATAATCTAATATTATTAACATTAGTGCAGCATCTGTCAAGTAATTCGCCTTAGGTCAGTAGTATGTTTATATATAATTAAAGTCTCTCATGTAAAACATGTAGTTTTTCCATTGTTCAGAAATGTTAAATGTTATAATAGTCCACGAAACGTTGTAGCCCAACTGGAAAATATTGTACTAATTTTAAATTTATTCTAAGAATATTATATACATTGTCGATATACTTTAACCAATTGAGGAATTTATTTTAAGTAAATCCAGTACAAAAATGCAATTTCCTTTGGTTTCTATGATTCAAATTATTTTTATATAGCATAGAGGTGGCGCAGAG
Organism: Philonthus spinipes; assembly: GCA_963082785.1. Taxonomy (NCBI): domain Eukaryota; kingdom Metazoa; phylum Arthropoda; class Insecta; order Coleoptera; family Staphylinidae; genus Philonthus; species Philonthus spinipes. The sequence goes on from OY720317.1 coordinate 7,593,121, forward strand.
ATCAGGTTGCTCGTATCACTGTTATTATGTTCATATAAATATATTTTTGACAGTGTTGTTCATTATCAAATATTTTAATTTGTAATCGATGGTCATGACAATGAAATAATGATTTAAATTCATTTATCTGCGTATCGAAAAGTATAGACTTGCACCATCGATTACATATTCTTTATTGTAAGTAAAGTAGTGTTATTCAGTTTAATGCTTTAATAGAACATTATCCCTTTAATTATTTCTGGAAATGACCATTGAAAAGCCAATAATCATAAATTAATTACCAGTTAGGATATAGCATTTAATCTACGTTTACAACATTTAAACATGATTAAACAATAGAGATAACATAAATACTAACATAATTTAATTGAATTTTATTTAAACCACCACTTTAAATTACAAAATATTGCTAAGGGAAAACGAGAATTGTACAAACTGAGGTTATGTTTTGGTCCCAACTGATACGTGTGTGCTGTTAAGGATCGACATACGTTTGATTAAAATTAAATATTTTCTTTTTTCAGACAAGATCCATAATTTTCTCTTCAAATTTTTACATGAATTCGAAGATATCAGTTTAATTTATCTTATTTATAAAGCGTATTTCTTAAATATGCATAATAACTGAAGAGTTCACTACTAAAGTTTTTGATGATACTTATGTACGTAATCATTAAGATTGACTTAATTTTTTGAAACGCCATACTTTTAAAATTGCCGCGATACGTGACGTCACCACTATCGGACCCCATTCCATATTTTTTAATATGTCATCTTAGACATTTAATTTTTACAAAAAAGCGTAATATCGATTTTTGCATATAATTTGGGGTATATTTTTAATTAATATTTTAATAATTTTATTTGGCTATGGAATTTAGAAATGTCAAATGTTTTAGTTGATTCGTCACTTTAGCTTCACTCCATGCCATTTTGTGCCTTTGTGGAAATATAAATTGATTAAAATGTGGACTCTCTATTCCACATCACCCAATAATATTGTTTGATTACTATTTACCATTTCTATCAGAATAATGTTAAATGTTCTATATATTCACAATACTATTCTTTAAAGTGACAGATTTTCTAATAAACGAGATTTTATAATTCACATCCAATGGTCAATTTAGAATTACTTCTTTAGCAAAAAGTATATTTATTATTTCAGTTGATTAATAAGGTCTATTGATAATATTGTCCAAACAACACAAATATATGAATACCCTTCTAATTCGAAAAATATTTTAAGTAAGTATTAAAGTACCTACATTCTAATGATAATGTTACAAATATTCATAAAAATTCTAAATAGTACCATGACAGCAAAAAACGAGTTTTGAAAATTGAGTCACAGTTTAGATAAACTATTTGACATTTTGTAAATCCATAGCCAGCTACATATATAACAATACTAAAAGAAAACCCCAAATGATGCGAAGATACGATTTGTTTTCATTTTTCACAAAAACACCTCGACTTAGAAAATAGGAAACTTTTAATAGATAATTATAATGTTTATTTAATAGAATGTTAAAAAATATAGCATTCCATTTGAAAAAATCAAGTTTGACCAACTTAATATTCTTATTGAGTAAGTTTTATTTTTTGTGCCGCTTTGTACAAATTTAAATGGTTTTGTAATTTAAAAAAGAAATATGATATATTGCTAAATATACTTGAAAATTTGGTATACATAAACTAAGTGATTATCAAATGGTTGACAAATTTCCAAAATTTTTCCAAAAATATTTAAATATTTCAAAAATTATTAGGTTTAGGCATATGAATATATTATGAAACATAACTTTATTTTTGATGTGGAATCTGAAAAAATATAAAATATGGGTCATTTCATTAGAAAAAATATAACTATGATACGTCATGCTTTAATGGGACACCCTGTATATTTGAAACTAATTTTAAACTGTGGTCCTAATAGACATACATAGGCCTGCGAAAGCCGATTTTGAAAAAAATAAACCATTTTGCCGTAAAGCTACTCGGCGCGCACTTAAAATGTAAATTGTATATGGAAAGTATAACTTAACAATTACAAAATTAATTATATTATATAAAGAAATGAAAATATTTAATAAGTTTGATTATATTATGTTTGTTAATTTTTTAAGGGAATAAAAAAAGAAAATGTGACGGTAAACGTGCATTGCTTAAAATAACACTTTTCATCCGCAGCGCATAAATTAATTCCTGGATACTTCCGGCCGCCCGCGTATACATTTTACATAAATTTCCTAGCTAATTCAAAAAGTCCGTCGCGAATCAAATTTTAATTGTCCATTTCACAGCGGCAAATACCGAGAAACGGGACAGAGGGGGAAGTTTCGGAGCGGTTGCAGCGCGCACAAAATCCCACTGTTTACACAACTTCGATTTGCTGAGTACACAATAAAATCAATATCATTTGAATTGCTCATAAATAATTTCATCAATTTAAATTCGTTACACGAATTAGCACTTAAATAAAGTTTGAAAAGTACAGGCGGCGCATGGCCCGACCCCTTTTGTTCGCTGGGGCCAGGCCGATAGGTGGCGCCCCGCGCCCCTGAATTCCGAAGACGCCCTTCCTCCCCTCGTCGGTCTCTCTCTCTCTCCCTTTTTTTCGAACACTTATCGTCCATCTATTATTTACGCGATAAAGTAAAACCTTTTTTATTGTGCGCTTTTGCGAACGGGCGATATTTGTACGGGAAGGGCGCGCTTTTGAGGATCCTGTAAATCTTGGGTCATTTTGAAAAGACTTTCGGTTTAATTATTAATCCCTTCGTTTGATTTGATTCTTTTTTCTTCTCGCAGCGCTCGGCCATTAATGTAACCTACATTAGAACTTTTATGCGGAATCAATAACTGCCGTATTATTTATTCATGCAAAATAAACTTCAGATTATAATTGAATTACGGTGAATCTAAAATGATATTAAGCGTATAATAAACATTATAATATTATAATTTCTTTTCATACATTATAAAATAAATATTATATTAACCCTAATATTCCGCATTTTTGTTCTTTTTTGTGAATGAAATTTAAAAATATATTAATAATGATTTTGATTATTAGTTTGAATACTTTGAAACATTTTGGAAGACGGGGATAGTTTATGAATACATTTTTAAGGTAAAACTAAAGATTAAACAAATTATGCCAACTATTATTGTAGATAAAATGGAACGAATATACAAGGTCGTCCATTTATGTGGTGACACTTGTTTATTTTAAGAATTTACGAAGGAACAGATGAATCAGGGAAGTCAAATAAGCCACGGAGTGACCGAATCAAAAGCTGAAACCGCTGCTTTCTATAGCAGAAGACAATTAGATCCAGGAAGCGCAGGGACGATTGCCCAGTAAAGTTGGGAGAGGGTGACCAGTAAGGCTAAAATCTACCCAAACATACCACAGAAAAATTTTTACTTCTTAAACTGTCTACAGTCTACAGTGAGATTAAAATCGACCAACAAGCGTACATATCACATTAAAAATAATATTTTTTGTAAATACCGTTTCAGTTACAAAAATCAATTCGTATTTCCCAAAATTACCCTAATCTTTTTAAATAATTGAATGTAATTATTTGGAAATTATATTCAAAACGATTAAAAAAATATTATTTTTTAATATTATTAAAAAGTAAATATTGGGTGCGCGACTAAGTTCTCGCTGTTTTTCAAGAGATTGCTTATGCGAAATAATCTTCATTTACGGGAACTGTTGCTTTTCTCCTTTCATTTGAAGAAAACGGCGGCTGAAGCGCATCGAAAACTCCAAAAAGGTTACGGAGGTCCTGCTCTAAGAGAAACAATGTACCGTGATTGGTTCCGTCGTTCAAAAACTACCGTTTGCGTGAAGGAAGGCCAAAAATCTTCGAAGACTCTGAATGCCTCCATTGCTTGATGAGGATCTGTGACAAACGCCAAGAGAGCTTGCTTCAGCATTAGTAGTTTCTCGCCAAGCCTTTTCTAAGCGATTACTTGCGAAAAAGTGATTCTACATCATGACAACTCGGCCTCACATTGCCAAATCCGTTAAAAACTATATAGAAACGCTTAAATGGAAAGTCCTTCACCACCCGCCATATTCCCCAGACATTACGTCCGTTCGATTGCATATCCAGACCATATGCAATCGAACGGAACGGAACGAGTATGATCAGAACTGTTAATCAACAGTTTTGATCATACGAAGACATTGCAAAATGGCGTGATTCGTGGATAGCCTCAAAAGACAAACACTTCTACTAGAGCTCTGCTAGTGATGGGCAATATTTTGAATGATTCATTCGTAACCATGTTTTCACAATGAAGTTGTAATTTTATAAAAAAAAACATCGAGAATTTAATTGCGCACCTAATACAATTGTAATAGTTCATACCTGGGTGTGTACAAATTTATTTTTTGATGAAAGTTGTTACATATATAGTATTAAATAATGAAATTCATCGAAACATTGTAATTTCGATGCGGCAATTGTTTTCTTTATTTTTATAGAATTTCATGGTTAATATTGTGATAGGAAAGACCCGCACGCGCTTGGCCACAAAATTATATAGAATCGACAATTAAGAAAAAAATATTTTATTATTGTACAACTTAAATGTTCATATTCTTACGTACACACTTGAATCCAAAGTTATGTGGAATTAAAAAATAAACGAAAATCTGATGTGTGAGTTCGCAAAAATATAAGAGCGTTTGTGACCATACATGGGTAGAGGGATAAATTGTAAAATAACAATATTGGTTTGAAAGAGAAAAATGAGAGGAAAAGAGGATGGAAACTGAGGTTAAGATTGAAAAAAAAAAACGAAATTTATGTAAGTAAATTCAAAGTATATTACCAAGAAGTAATGATTTAAAATGATAATTAAAACTAATCAGCAAACAAAACACAAGTACAAAACAAATTAATTAATGCTTGAGGTAAGTCTTTTACGCCTCAAAAATGCAACTGACGAACTAATTAGTAATCAAAGAATTACACAACCACAAAAACAAATACATTATAACCGTTTTTTAAACGATAATGCTTGAGATTTGTACACGTTTGTCTTTTGTGTCTCACAACCGCAACTGACGGATTTGGGACGGAATTATCAGCAATAAAAAAATACACAAGAAAGGACAAATCTATAATATAAAATTCACCTAATCGAAATATCAAATTTCCATATCTTTATAAAACAGCAGAATTTTGAAAGTGCTCCGAGATGTTTTTTTTTTCAACCTCTTTTAGCGAATGCGGAGCAGATACGCGGAGCCCCACATAGTTGTTAGATGAATGTATTTAATTAATTAAAACAGGTGCTGCTTGCATTTAAGGACAACATTAAAAGGCACTAATTTTAATGTTGTCCTTTCATTTTATTATTTATTAACAGTAAAATAACACTGTAAGTACAGAAAATGCATATTTACGCAAACATCGAATCTGGTATATAATTTTAGGTTACTATACAAACCAAAACACAACGTAGGTACAAATCGGTTAATACATTTGTATAATACCAGTAGTTGAACTATTTCACAATATATTTTTAAATACAATTTTATATTTGAAGATAAAAAAACACCTCTAAAAACATAAATATAAAAGAGTATTTATTCACTTGGTCACAGTTATTTAAATACATTAAATAAAAACTATTTAAAAATAATTGATAAATTATATCCACATTTTTGTCTCTGATATTTTGACTTACTTTACGTAAGTACTTTAAACAAATACACATTAAAATAACTACTTCTCGGAAAAATACCCCGCCGGACATTGATTTTTTATTGAATTGTAATAGTAGTTGTACATTATGTAATTCAATGTCCAGCTGCGTATTTGCCCGCTATTTGTTTTAATGTGCATTTGTTTAAAATAGTTGCGCAACGTAAGTCAAAATATCGCAGAGCTAAATGTGGAATTAATTTGTTAGTTAATTAATATTTAAATACGTTTGTATAGGCATTTATTCTTGTTTAAATTTAATTGTATATATTATATATTATTAAATATTTTTTCTATATATTGAAAAAAAAAATCACAAGTGAGTGTGTATAATAATAAATGAAATAAAAATAATTTGAAAAAATAATTAATTAATAATCAATCATTTTTCCTTTAGCTACTGTGACTTAAATGAAATACACATTAAAACAACTATTTCTCGGGTTTATATCTTTCCAGACATTACATTACATATTTTTTTTTATTTTAACAGATATCGAAAAATCGTTTACGCCACTCTAAGACAATTTCTAATGATGATAATGGCGTTTCCGGAATAACCGCAAGTAGACTATGAGTTATTTTTTTTATTTCCGCTATTATTAAAAATACAAAAATATAATACACTTTCTCAAAGCAACATTTAATGTTGACTTCGAAAATTACATATTATTTATAATTTTTAATTTTTGAGGTATAACTTCAAACTTCGGTTTTATTTTTCATAACCACCTTCTATATTTGCTGTTGCATAGCAATAACATACTGTAAAATGCAACTTTTTCTTTTAATTCGAGAATGTTTAATGCAAACAACAAAAAACGCTACGTAATATAAGGCTATTTGCAGAAAATCATTTTGGGATTCATTCTTCGACAGTATAAATCTTATTTAATTACAGCTGCGATCTCCAGTGTAAATGATCAAACTCGGCGACGGCCGCGAATGCTCTGTGCATTATTATCGTTCTTAACAAAATACATTCTCAAGTTAGATTTTAATATTTATTAAAAACAACTTTTTCGATTTTCCGAAAGCAATGTTTCAGTATACAGTATTAATTCATGTGTTAAACAGGTATAATAATAATAAATAAATGTAAATAATTAGTTTTTTCTTCAAAATTTTCTGTTTGTCATCTGTTAGAATTACTGCTCAAATAAGTAATTGATTATCCAGACGAAAAAAGTATCACATGTTTCAAAAATAGTTTGTTATAACAGGAACCTTTTTCCGACATTTGACTTCTGAAGACGATATATCATCATTATTTCTAGTGCTGATTTAAAAATATACCAGATGCTGAAGATTTGCAGGCAGAAGAAGCAAACCTTTCCCAAGTCTTTTATCTCTTCTAGAACCATACGAATTTTTAAATTTTTAATGAATTATCATGCTGTACTCTATTAAGAGCCTTGAAAAAAATCTGTATAAATGGAATCTACCTGCTGACTCGACAAAAAGGAGTGGTACGACAACAAATTAGAGACAGTTGAACAACCCCATAGGAAGATATGCTGTTGAGGAAGACCATATAATTTGTTGTGTTATTAGTTCATTTAATAACTCAGGCAGGACCGACTGAATACTGATTCCTCTATAATTACTGTTATAAATAGGAACTATAAAACTATTTCTCCAACAATGAGGAAAGATATCAGATTTCAATGACTGCTCAAATATAGCGTGAATCTGCTTAGCAAGACTATAAAGACATCGTTTTAAAAAAATGTCCAGATATACCGTCTCAACCTGCAATGCAAGAATCTGACAATGAGGATAATCTGTTAAATTCTTTTAAATTACACAAGGATATATTCTCACTAACATGATATAAAGGAATTGATTTATTAGAATTTATGTAAACACTGGAAAAATATTCAGTAAAAAGATTGACATGACTAGGGAATCAGAACAAATATCACCCAGAAACATTGTTGATTGGTTACCATTTGTCTTTTGACAGTTGTTTACGAATTTCCGAAATATCTATCTAATTAATATATTCACGACATAATATATTATTTAACTGTCTACATTGTTCTATTTCTTGTATATTTATAATGAGCATACTTTTGTGTTTTAGTTAAATTAATTAAATCCTTATTCGGGGTATTTAATGGGCGACAGATATCTGACAGAAATAAATTCAGTAAATACGTCATGCAAAACATCATCATTTTCATTTACATTTTCAAAAAGTATTCACAATAGGATTAAATAGTTCAATTGTAGAATTTGTGTCTTTAGAGGGCACTAAGCCAGCTAAGTATGATAACAAGTTGCAAAGTGTTTGTAGCACACACACTAAATATATATGTAATACTTACATGTAGAGTGGTATAGGAAGTGAAAGTAGATGAAGAAAAGGATTGTTACATTACCACGCAAGCAGTAATAAAGCTTTGTGACTATTTGGTGCTAATCGCAACATCAGCGGAGATAATTGGATTGACTTTAATGGGAACAATGGAAATAAATAAAAAAGGGATTCCAAAGAAGTTTCTGTCAAAGAAAACTCTTAAAATTTAAAATTATACTTCAATTTTCGGTTTAACGAAGAAATTTAATAACATTTCATTGACGCCGAAAACAAACAAAAAAATGATTGTCAAATCAGGCTGCTTTATAAAACAAATCAAGAACCTATGTGGTCTTTAGTACAGATATACAAGGTCCTGCATTTTGTCTCGTTTCGTTAGCTAAGTTACTAATTAAGGGGATTTCTCCGTGTAGAATTTTCAAAAGTCTATTATTTTATTTTCATATTTCGAAACTAATTCATATAGTCAAAATACGCGATGGATCCCATCATCGCGTATTTCGGCCGTCCCACGTAATTGACAGCCTTTCCAAAACGTTAAGCGCGATTTCCCAAAAGTCTCGTTCTTTAGGCAGATGTTTGGATTGCCGAAAAAACTACTCGATCAATTTTTATGCCGCTAGATGTTTTTCTACAGAATTTAACTAGCTTTATCCGCGCAGAACAGACTGGGAAGCCTTTAAAATAAAGCTAGGAGCGACAAGCAATAACTTAGAGCTGGAAATCATGACAGAGCAAACTGTGAAGGCCATGATCTCGGCATACATTGACAAATGCCCTCTGATTCAGAGACCACTAGGAAAGTTTCCTGGTGAAATAGTACGCCGGACAAAAAGAGAACGCAGGTAAGAAAACTGTTTAATACAGCGAAAATAACTGGTTCATGGGAGGTTTATAAGAACTCCCTAACCGAATCCTACCCATCATGTTAAAGAAGGGATCGGAACTCCTACGATATCTGCCGAGAGTATGGACACTTACCTGAGTGATTTTCATACCAAAGACTGATAGAGCAGACTACTCTCGTGCAAAGTCGTACAGGCCCATCGGTCTCATGTCTTTTGTACTGAAGACAATGGAAAAGATTATGGACAGACATATTACAGATGGAATAATGGTAACATACCCATTATCCCAAGATCAATACGTCTATCTTCCAGGTCGATCAACAGAGACAGCTCTCAGCCAACTAACAAGTAGTGCAGAGACTGCTCTGGGAAACAAGGAGATCCTGCTTGCTGCCTTCTTAGATATAGAAGGTGCATTTGATAATACAGCCTGTAACTCCATAACTGCTGCTTTTGAGGAAGCGGGGACTGGAAGAAACTAGCTGCAGGTGGATTGACTGCATGCTAAGACAAAGGATGGTTTTCACAACATTTGCTGACCAGACACTGGTATCCAGGGTGGCTGGTGGTTGCCTTCAGGTAGGAGTTCTTTCACCCCTGTTGTGGAACCTGGTCATGGATGGATTACTAGTGGACGTCAGCAACGAAGGATACGCAGATGACCTAGTCATCCTCGTCAAGGAAAAGTTTTATAGCACGATCAGAGAGCGTATGCAACGAGCACTGAACCTGGTGAGTAAATGGTGTGATAGAGAAAGACTGAAAGTCTCACCCTCTAAGACCATCATTGTACCATTTACACGCAAAAGGAGGGCCTAGGACCTCTCTTTCTAAATGGTGGCAACCATGAAATGTCGGATGAGGTGAAATACTTATTATCTTTGATTCCAAGCTCACCTGGATCTCGCAGATCTCGAAAATTAGACGTAAATCGGGAATTACATTTGCGGTAATTGGACGAATGTACGACAGACAATAGGGACTCAGACCACGGATGGTACACTGGCTGTATATCAGAGTGATCAGGCCCGCAATCATGCATGCTGCTCTGGTGTGGTGGCCTAAAGTCACGCAACACACAACCAAAGAAATCCTCAGCAAGGTTCAAAGACTTGCTTATATCAGCATAACGGGGGCTATAAGAACAACGCCATGGAGACAATACTAGACCTCACTCCACTCCATATATTGATAGTGGGGGAGGCAGGATTGGCACTCTACAGGTTACAGTTATCACCGGTCAACATAAGAGTTGATACGCCACCTAGAAAACTCCTGACAGACATAGGGTGTATCTTGAAAATGCACTCTTTAAAGTCACTATTCCAGACCGTAATGAATGGAATGGCTTTAAAGATAATATCCACAAACAAGACATGATCTTGTATACGGACGGTTCCACATCAGACACAGGTACTGAATCAGGAATATACAATGAAAACATGAAGACAGGATATGCCCAATCACTGGGCGGCCTGGCATCAGGCTTTCAAGCCGAAATATTCGCAATTATAGAATGCGCGAGAACAAACATAGAGAGGAACTGCCGAGACATGTCCGATAGTCAGGCGGCTCTGAAGGCTCTCCAGAGCCAAAAGACTTCATCCAAACTGGTATTGGACTGCTTCGACAAACTGAATGACCTGGCCAAACAGAACAAGATCACACCTGTCTGGACGCCAAGTCACTCCGGTATCGAGGGAAATGAAAAAGCTGACGATCTAGCAAGGCAGGGAGCTATCATATCATTTATGGGACCTGAACCAGTCTTGGGTATAACAAAAAAAGTCAGAAAGTGGACTCTCAACAAACATAAGGAGTACTGGGAAAACAGACCATATTAAGGCCATTATAAAAGGACCTAACATTAACTAAGCTGCAGGATTACTGTCACTAAGTAGGGCTTAGCTAAAAACAACCATAGGAATGCTAACAGGTCGCATGACTGTTAAAGAGCACCTAAGAAAAATCGGTCTATATAACGGCGACACTAGCTGACGGCTTTGTAATATGGCACCGGAAACAGTAATGCACATATTATGCAGCTGCAATGCGCTGGACAACAAAAGACGGCTCATTTTTGGGTACAGTCAAATGATACCAAATGATTTCCACACGCAAACCCTGAAGGATCTGCACAAGCTAGTGCATGGTATCGAGTTCGGAACAGTTGCGTGAGTAAGGAAATATGGGGTAGTACTATAAGCTACCTAGGCTGCAGTGCATCCTGATCCACAGGGAAGAGGGTCCCACAGGAAACAAAAAACTAGCTATGACGTTGCCTCAACAATTACAATTGCTTAAAAATTTCGATTTTTTTTTTGCACGTTTGAATGCTTAAAAATGGACTATTTTACTTTCCCGTGTCTCCGACTATAACTACACTCATATATTCACCCAGTTACCTGAACCAGGTTCACCCACCTACATGTGAGTGGCGTGCATGACCATCTTCGGCGCAATTTTATTTAATGACCTTTCAATATTTTTGGACCAAAACATGGGAACATACATTGCCTCACTTATCGTTGCAAATGATGTAAAAATTGGACTCTTACACCGAGAAACCCTCTTAAGTCAGGAATCTAATATTTTTAAACTTTACTTGTATCTGAGAGCTTGTTATTAAAATATTCATGACACACAAATTATTTTGAAAATTGATTTAATTTAATGAGATATTCTGGCACCAAATATTTTAGAGTTGTTAATAAAGTCTTACTTCTGTAATATGGGTCATAAATCACGTTATACCAAGTTTATGCAACGATCGTTTATGCGAATTGAATAAATCGTTTGATACATACATGGATAAAATAAATTGTTTTTATAATTAATTATTCATTTAATGCTTTAATGCACATGCTGCATGATAAATATGCGAGTTACACACACATACACAAAGAAAGAAAAAATAAACACAGAGAGAAACAAATCCAAGTTGTTCAGGTATATTTTACTGGGAGGGCAACATTTCATATTTATTCCAGTTGGTGCAAAAGCACACAAAAACCTAGCGCAATTAATTACGGCGGCAGTCAGTGCCGGATAACATTTAAAATATTTATCATTCATATTTAACATCCCCTATCTCTATCCTTAGCAGCTCGTCGCCGTGCCATTATTCTTATTCCTCAAGCTAATCGCGCCGCAAATTCACTTCCCGTGTTTCACGATAAACGCCGAAAAGAAAAAGTGGAACACAAAGAAAAAAATACGAAACTATCGACGGAAATTAAATTGGAATACGTCAAGAATCCCGTTTTTCTACGATTTTGCTATGATTTTTTTCTTCGTCGTATATAAAACGGTCGTAAAATATTTTCTGAATGTAATCCCATCGACGCGACCGATTCTTCTTTTATACAAATTTGTGGGGCGTGCGTTATGACGGGCCGTAATTGATATTGATCTGCTATTAAACTCGACGTGGGGTGCATTTCCTCGACCCTTTTTCCTGTACATAATTCATCGTTAAGATTTTTGTATTAATACGTTACGCGACGGGCGGATCGACCGTTTTTTAAGTAAAACCCGAAACTTACTAAATATTTTGTCAATGGATGGATGGTTATTTCAATTCTCAGAGGATTATTCGTATTGAATAAAATTTATAAATTTATTTATTAATTAATTATTAAGTATTATAATAAGTAAGATTTTTAATATGGCCTTTCAACTTTAGAATTTTACGAATTTAAGTGTTATCTTGTAATCCATGCTTTTAGTTTGTTAGTTATATTATATTAACTCTATTTTGCATAATAGTCATAGATTAATTAAGAAATTCTTGAATTCTTACAAAATTCTTCACTCTCTGTGTTATGTGTTTATTTTATTATTTTAAACTAAAGTGAATATGGAATTTCATCAAGTAACAACCTCTCATATCGACATATCAATAAATTATTATACATTATAGTACGTAATTCAAAAATGTCAGTTGCAAAAGAGGAAATAATTTATTAATTATTTTCAAATTATTTTTATTTTATTTAAAACTATTCTCTCTTAAATTATTCTTTAAAATTAACTAAATACCTAAATCGCATATTCTAACTAAAACACGTACTTTCCGGAAACTTCTCCACTCATACCAAAGGAAAACGATCAAAATCCAAAACAAATAATCATAATGACTCCCCAACCTCCGCTCCTAACAAAAGCGCGCTATAATAGAATTATCAATCGGTAAGTTTCTTTTAATAAGTTTGAATCAGACCCGGCAACATTAACGAGGTTTTAATAATAGAATTAGAGTAGCAATTAAAAAATACGAAAGTGACATAATAGCGCGCATAAAGAACACTTTAATTGTTAATGGGCAGACTCGGAACGGGCATTAAAAGGGAACACAAAATAAAAAAAAGTAGAAAAAAAATAATAGGCGACAATCATTTGATCGGTCGTAATTCTACGATTACGCAATTTGAATAATATTATTTCATTTCCGATTTATGCGCGTTTAATTATTATGCTTTAAAAGTGCAAGACGTAAGAAGATTTTCATAGTTTCTTTATATTTTAATAAAAATAAAAAATCTCTCTATTTTCGCCGTTTTATTTATTTAATATTTTACCCCCGTGGAAACTTTAATAGGTTTCTATTTTTGATATTAAATATTCTTCCAAATTTCCGTTTCATTTCCTTTTAGTTTACAAGACGAGGTTTATTTACGATGTCTTAACATTTTAATGCAAGCACAAAATATGTATATATAAATCCAATTCCTTTACAGGAATCAAATACAATAGTTGTTTACGCGGTTGACGCGTCTTTTTTATTTTAAATTGTGGATCACAGGTTTAAAAAATAATAAATTAGATCTGTAAAATATGTTTTAAGTTATTAGTGAATTTAGAAAGAAATAATAAAAATAATTAGACGTATTTTCTTTTTATGTGTATTTTAATGACGATAAATTTAACTTTTAATTATAATCATATAATCGTTTGCTTCTATTCATCACTAATTATTATGTTATTTGGTTAAACAAATGTCAAATAGCTTACCCATAAGAAAATAATAGACTTGTGATTAGCACTAATATCGTGATTATTTAATTTTGTAAGAGTAAGTTCATAATAATTATTCATTGAAACGACTACTTTGTTCTCAAATACCCTTTAGAGATTTTTGGAGATTAGTTACAGAATAGACATTTACCGTCGCATTGAGGACATTTGCTTTAAGCATTTTATTTTTTCACATTATCATATATTTAAATACTTATGAGAAAGTAACGACTTCTAGTATCGATTATATAATTTCACTTTTAATATAATGAATTGAATTTTATAATACAGTTATAAAATTATTTTCTATTCAAGGATATATAATGTCACAGAATTACTAATTATTTGATTAAAGAGGAAGATAAAACTAAAAATGGAAATATAATTCTTAATGAAAAAAAGTAGCCATCGATCGTACTGGAAAACACGGAGTTTTTATTTAGCTTCGTTTATAATTGTTCATGTTTTTAATAGGTACTTAAAGTTATTTTATAACTCACACCGTTTTAAATGTTCTCATTTAAAAAAATTCTTAAATTAATTCATTCATTTCACTGCTGAATACTGAATAAAATCATTGATCAATTATTACATTTCCTTTTATAAATTATATTAGTTACTCGGTATAAAGAAGCGTTTTTTTTAATTAATTTATTTATTTATGGCTTACGATTAAAAAAATAAACACATAAATTTAACATACAATACCAATAATTATAAATTTACTTTCTATACTTCGCAATAAAAAAATCAACCATAACAGTAATTCAACTACGATTTTACATTATTATTCTTTATTTAAAACAGTGCTGAACGAGAGCAATTCTTGAAAGTAAGTGTATTGATTTTTTCTTTCGCCCTTTCAAATATGATATACTCACTCGGCAGTAGACAGTAAAAGTACATTTATATTTATTTATATAGTGGAGGAGAGGGATACGTTTTATTGATGTTAGAATACGCAATGAAACGTAAATTTTATGAAATGTAGCGTGACGCCGGTTCGGGCGAAGGGCCATAGATGGCACGAGTGGTATTGTCGGTGGTTTTAATTCGCTTAAAATGTGTATTAAATATAATTAAATGGCTATTTTTACATTACTTTAATACTTAATTAAATAACTGTAATATGTGAATAAAATCGTTTCTTTTAAATTATTTTATATGAATTACGCGGAGATATGATCATTGAGTAGTCGTTTTTTTAACTTATAATTTATTATATTTAAGACTTTATTTGTTTATTTAAATATTAGATGTACGCTCCAAATACTAGGTGAGAGTTGTTCAATTATATTTCATTTTAAATGAAATATATTCCCCTTAATATGAAATATATATTTTGCTATACATCATTTGATTTTTTTTATTTTCATGTAAAAACTATTTTATAATTCGTTCATTAAATGTCTGTCTTATAGAAATAACAGGAGATGGTAATAAACTAATAGGACTTGAAAAACGGATTAAGGATCTTATCATAAATGGCACAAGAATAATTGTAGAAATGTTTTATATAACAATATATTTATTGGTGCCGGGCCTTGACAATTTTATGCAAATTCCTGCTTCCATATTCATTTTGGAGATAAACTACAAAAATTGAAATGTGTCCAGTATTTAATAATCTTAGAAAAACGACATTTTATTAATATCAATAGAAAAGAATGTTTATTCACTCGGTCACAGTTATTTAAATGTGTACGTAAGTACATTAAAACAACTACTTTTCGGGCAAATATCCCGCCAGACATTAAATTACATAATGCGCACTTATCATTGCATATCAATAACATATTGCATCATGCAACATTTTTTGATTTGAGAATATTTAATATGAGTAACACAAAACGTTATGTAATGTATGTTAATCTGTAAACATATGTCTCGGGAGCTATTCCTCATTACAGCTTTCTTACAAATATTAAGCATTCCAATGTACAGTGCGTTCATAATGAAAGGGACAAATTCATTTGAGAGAAAAGGTGTTATTTGGAATAAAGGAAAATCCTAAGGCTAGCCTCATAAGAGTTGAATAAAAAGGAGGAAGTTTATAGCGCGACCAAGACAAAAGGATATCTACATCACAATATATGTAAGGTGTCTTCTTTCTTTTTGTTCTAATAAAAAAATTGTACTTGAACGTAAACAACCTAGTACTGTACTTAATGAAACGGAGTAACATTTTGATAATGTAGGTTTAACAATAGAAAAATAAATTATTCAGCTATTTAAAATAAAAAAAATTCAAAATTTAATTAATAAATTATACTACTGGGACTTTTTGACTTAAGTTACGTAAGTACTTTAAAACAAATTTACATTGAAACAACTACTTCTCGGGCCTATACCTCTCCAGACTTTGAACTGCATAATGTATACTTGTTTTATATGTTTCTCACAAGAGAAATGCAACCATTTAACTACAAGTTAGAAAAATTAATATTTAATAAAGCTTATTTAGTAAAAATAAAAAAATACCATGATGGGATCTGGGAAAGGCAAGGAAAGCTTGCAACCAATCTTGTTTTATGGGGTGGATGTTTGGGGTGTGAGTAAATATGAATGTTTAGAGGCCCAGATATATTCTGCTACAGGAAACGAATAAATGCGCGGAGGCAATGTAAAGGGTGGTTAAATACGAAAGGAGGTTGAGTGAGTTGGAGAGTGAAAGGGCGGTAGAGGAGGTGTGCGAAATAAGTATAAGAACGAATGAAAAATGCGGTTTGATGAGAAGGGAAATATATGAGAGGGCAGGGATGTCAGAGTTGTTGGCAAAGGAATGTCTGAAAAGAGGGGTAAATGTGGGAGAGCGGATGAGAATGAAGTTGAGGGAGGTGGAGATGTAGGAGAGGCTAGAGTACAAAAGGAGGAGTGAGTACAACCCCATGTATGGTGTTGTGGTCCCTACCGGAGTATTTGCGAAATTATAGTTGTACGAGGGAGGAAAGGATGCTGCTTGCAAGGGCAAGGTGTGACTCGGAGGAGAGAGGAAGAAAAGTATGGATGGGGGAAAGGTATATTAGATGTGTGTTGTGTGGTAGGGGCAAGGATACGTGGAGATATATCAGTGATGAATATGGGGGAGTATGTAGAGAATAGATGACAGGGAGCAGGAGTTGTGTGGATTGGACGAGAGAAGATGAGGCTCGCATTGGGATATTGAAGAGGCTGATATGGGAAAAGAAAAAGAGAGATAATGGGTAGTAAATATATAGTATAACTAATTGTTTATAGAATACCTGTTGTTTTGCTTAGTTTGTTTTTCTTTTTTGAGATTGCTCTTTGTTGTTATTATGATTTTTGTCATTAAAAGTCTTTTTTAATAAAAAAATCTTGGGGCTATGTTAGACTCAACCC
Source organism: Philonthus spinipes (assembly GCA_963082785.1). Lineage (NCBI taxonomy): Eukaryota > Metazoa > Arthropoda > Insecta > Coleoptera > Staphylinidae > Philonthus > Philonthus spinipes. The sequence continues at coordinate 7,610,403 of OY720317.1, forward strand.
AGGAGCTTCACAAAATAGGAATTAACTACTTAATACTGCTCTAGTAAGTGATAGACATGGCTTCAGTTTCAGACAAACAACTGCCATAGCTTCAGCGGTTCTTACAGATATTGGTCTTATCAGTAGCATAAACAAAATCATTTGTGATAGATAAATCCACATTTAAAGAGTCAAAACTGGTACTTTATCAAAAACCCACTTCGCAGTCTTTATTTTGATAGCCGTAAGGATAAAATTAGTGTACAGGTAATAGAAAGGGACAACCTAATACCGGCATATTCACATTTGGAGGAGCACATTTCACTTGCGCAGGAGTCAGGCTCGTGTTGTATAGGCCACGTTACTCTAGCATTGGGCACCGCGATTGACATTTCAAAATGCATCCATAACTTTTTAGATAAAAATGAAGCTAGACAATTTCATGTTGCTGTTGGTTGCGACAGAACTAACGTCAACATTGGACAAAAGGGTGGTGTAATTCGTTTGTTTGAGAAGCAACTACAACATCCATTAAAATATATTGATTGTGTCCTCCATTTTAATGAGTTGCCTCTTAGGCATCTTTTGCAGTCTCTTGATAATTCCCTAGCACCTCACCACACCTCCATCGCACTGTTTCTTAATCCCTACCATTTTTCTCTCTGGGCTAAAATGAAAAACATGGTTCGACCAATCGCTTTCGTGTTATATTGAGACATATTTTATGACCCCTCTTGATAAAATATTACTATACCTTCCTTCGGATCGCCGTGCAAATTTATAAGAAAATTTGCATGTTTTGATGAAAATTTAAAAATTTCAAGGGCGCTGTGGAGATAGTAAATATGAACCGATCGGGCTGAAACTTTTTGAACTTTCATTTGGCTTCGTTTCACAACTTTTCAGCAGTCCCATCGTCTAAGACATGAAAAACTGGATTTTCGATACACTCTAATATACAATATGATCGATAACTTTTCTCCTCAAGAGTGCTTTGTTTTTTTCTTTTGTTACATTTTTTGGTGCCAGTGAATACAAATAAATTAAACGTCACATGTTTTATTTATTATTTATCAAATTAGTAATCAATTTGTTAGAATAATATAATTTATAGTGTGTGGTTACTTTTATTGCCAGCATCATTTGTTTAATTAAAAATTCTAGAGGAGAACAGTTTTCGATCATAAGGTATAATGTATTAAGTCTAGCAACTGCCTCATACATTCTAACATACTCAAATTGTTAAAAGTTCTAAGAATTATTGCTGATCACAAATTACTTCAAATGGACCTTCAAAATGTTGCCAAACTTAATAATTTATAATTTGCATTTCTTTGTAAATTTTCAAATGGAACTAGTTTTGATACAGTTAAAAGGTTATATTTGTCTTCAGTTTAGTCTATTTGGAATATGTTTCAGTGGTGTGGTCTCCTGGCTCAATGAACGACATTATTTATTATTCACTCTACAACAGGCAGGTTAGCTTAAGTCGCAGTTCTATATTACATATTCAACTTGAGTAAAAGTCATTGTAGGATTACTAGTTGTTGTCACTTACTTGCTTTCTGAATTTAGTATTCCTCGTAATCATAATTTTCATACATGCCTTTTAATATTATAATTTTACTCTATAAACTGTCATAGTTTATAGTTTTCTTCAGTTCCATTCATCGGCGCAGGCGTTTTATAAAATTGAAGCTCACCACTCACTGAACACTGTGTGACATATATGACGATGTTATTAATTTTTCCTGAAACAAACTGATGATTAAAATTAAATATAATCCGTTATTTGTGAATTGCGATTTTTAAATAAATAAATAAAAGAAAAATGACCTTTATCCAAATCAACACTCTATATATACACTTTCTAGAAAATACAATAATTCTGCGTATTCCCAGCTGCGTACCTCATGTCTAGCTACATCTTCTTGACTTCCATAAACGCAATTTTTACACACTTCCACGTCCTCTCCATTCTCACTTTGCATGATATGCCTTCTTTTTTCTCTTCTAGTTTTCCCTTTACCAATCTACAGTCATTTAACTAGTGGCCCCTATCCTTCCTTATAAAATTCACATTTATCATACTCTTCTCCCGTTCACCTCTCATTCGTCTCATTTTTATGTCTAACCTTAGCCATCAACCTTTTTTGACACAGGGATGGCCCTGAGCATGCTTTGAGTACTTTATATTATGATCAATCTTTTCCTCTCTTTCCTGTAGTCTCTCTGTTACCATTTCCTCAATTCTCTTCCTTAATTTTCAAATATTGTTCAACATATATCTCTTATTTACTTAATTTAAATACAATTGCTTTCGAGAATTATATACTAAAAGATTTCTTCCCATCACACAATTACCTCACAAGATATAAAAATAAGTTTCAACTACCGATTCATAAATCATCACTATTTGAAAAGGACATCATTTACAAAGGTTAAATGGTTTATAATTGTTTGCCTCATGATATTAAGGACAGACCGTCCTTATTAATTTTCAAACAAAATCTTAAAAGTTAATTACTTGAAAAAAGTTTGTACACAATTGAAGAATTTTTTGTTTAAGTTTAGTTTAATTTACACTCCTAGGTGGAATTGTTACGTTTTCTTTTTAAATGTATATATTGTTAACTAATACTGTATGTAATTACAAATAGAAATAAACTATATTATTATTATTAAAAAAAGATTTCATAGCAGGTTTTGTGTTATTTGAAACTATTATATTAACTAACTATTCTTCTATGTTGTTGCTAAGTGCAATATAGAATTTGTCGAACGGTTTTATTAAAATTTTCATAAAACATCTATTTTCATGAAACAAAGTGAATATTAAAATTTGAATAGAATTTGTTATTTGGGTATTGTAATTTTAAATTATTGTTCTGTTTATTTAAACATCATATGGTATTTATTTAATTTAAGTAAAATTACATTGGTGAATTCTATATTAAAAACAGTACGATTATTATGGCAGGTTTTGTATTATATAAAACTCTGTGTATAATATAAAATACAAAAACAAAATCATTTAATTATATATGTATAAAAAACTGATCTCGAAACATTTTCGTAAATAATGCGAGTTTGTTGACAGTTTTAAAATGAGCGATGCGTTTATTTTTTGCCGGGCAATCCCGTCGGGAGTTGACAAGTTAAACCAGCTGAAAAACAACGTAAATAAAATGTAATAAGTTAAAATGCAGTGTGCATGTGTGTAACGTGATATGTGGAGGATTAAAGAGTTCAGTAATTCGATGAAATTTGTGTTGTGGTTACGCTCGATGTATCAAAGGAGCGACATTTGAGGGTCGGAGGAAAAGGAAAACGGCCGTGCGGGGACCGTGAGCGCACGGGGGTGGATTTTTTATTGTGTTTTTTTTTTGTTTCGGATGTAGCTGGTTTTTTTAAAGGGGAGGTTCTGCATGCGCATTGCCGGTTATGGTGGAGGCGCCGGGTTCACATAAGCATATAAGCACGAACGGTTGCACCTGAGTTGGGTTGATTGTTCATTGCGATGCGCCTCGCACCATTGACAAGACCCAAGAGAACCGCACGCGACTGGAAAATAACTTGATTACGAAGGGCTCTGATTTGATCCACACCTCGGTTGACGTGCGTGTAGCGGGCTGCGAAACGGCACGGCCGATATTATTAAACTGATTGTTTTCGCAAACTATCCAATCGGCTCTGTATACGCCGGCCGAAACCAATGAAATAACAACGACGAATGTACGAAAGCAAATCAAACGAAACACACCGGCCCGTTACACTCAACCGAACGAGAACAAAGAATTAATTGACTGCATCACAAATACCGGCGGATCGCCATTCGGCCCCCTTCCCCACTCTCGGCGCTCCACATCATATTGGATTACCAATTTTTTCAATCAGTTTTATTTGACTTTTACTCATCACACGATTGATCTCTAATTGAAAATATTTTGTTTAACTAAAATTCGATTATAATCTAAACATTTATATACGTCTACAACTTCTAGGATTTAATCTAAACAAATATTTATCCGATTACAGTGGAAACAAATATTTTCTCTTTACTTACTGCAATAATAACTTACATAATGTAAATACTTAAACAATTATCCATTGAATTTATTACGTATCTTCCTGCAAGTTAAATTATGATTTTGAATGAGTATGACAAGACAAACAGTTAAAATCTCTGATATATTAAGGAAATACCCCGCCGGACATTGGATTATACAATGAAAATTTCCCATTGCATTATAAGTAATTTTGCAATTAATTTAATTGACAATTATGTCAAATTTACAAACACAATGCTGTTTTTCATTTTTACTTTCGCCGGACCCCTGTCCAAGGAAAAGTATTGTGATCGTAAAAATTTTTGAATCGCTAATTTCAACAAATATGCACGTTTTGGGGTGCTGGACTCAGGGTTTCCATCGAGTTTTGAAAAATGTCTGTGTGTGTTTGTATGTTTCCGCGATAGCACATAAACGGAGAAATGGATTAAACTCAAACTCTATATCTAAGATTTTTATTATAGTGGAATGATCTGAAAAGCTTTTGGTTAGAATAAAAACTCATTAAGTGCAACTTTACTCTCAGTGATTTTTCATTCTTTAATTCGGATAGAAATTTTTTCAAATAAAACTTGTAGATCTTGAAAAAGTAAATAATTTTTGTTACAAAACTTTTATTGTAGGAACTTCAGTTTTCATTATATAAGCCGAAGAATTTCGTTTACTATCACAGCGCGCGGCAGGTGAGGGTCGCTCTTTTTAATTAATTTGATTCAATTCGTTTCGTTTAATTTTATTCGGTTTTGATTTAATTTGAATTAATTTGGTTTAATCTAATTTAAATTGATTTAAATTAATTTAATTTAATATAATTGATTTAATTTCGCTGATTGTATTTGAATTAATTTAATTGATTTATTTTAAAATCTATAAATTACGTAAGGCATAGCTGTATTGACGAAGGATAGATCCCGAAACACGTGTCTGCAGATGGCCTTATATTAAGTAACGTTCCTTTTGTTGATTTTACATTAACATTTTTCTCGGATCAAAAAATTTGTTACATTATGCAATATTTTATTGATGTGCAACGGCAGGTGTACATTATGTAATTCAAAGTCCGGCGTGGGTATTTGCCCGGGAAGTAGTTGTTTTAATGTGCATTTGTTTAACGTACTTACGTAACGTAAGTCAAAAGTCACAGAGCTAAATGTGGAAATAATTTAATAATTATTTTCAAATAATTTTTATTTAATATATTTAAATAACTGTGACCTAGTGAATGAATAATCTTTTCTATTTATATAATTGTATTACCTTAGTATGTATACAAAAAATATGTCTTCATCTTAAAAAACAAAAAAAGCAACAGTCAAAATTTTTAGAAAATATTTTTTTCTGTAGTAACCGTTACCTAAAACTACTAACTATTTGATATAGTTATAAAGACATTATAAAGAGGAATCGAATAAAAATATAATTAATAAATTGATATATATGAAAATAATTTTATATTATGCGTCTTTAGAAGTAAAACAAGTTTTTTTTAATAACTTAATGCTGAATTAAGGGAGATATCCCTGTATATAGAACTCAAAAAACGATCGAAATATTCAACATTTCAATATTGCTAATTTAAAATAAATTAAAGACGACGCAAGCGCTACCTTTTGCCTAATTTCAAGTGGCATCGTCAACGATTTGGGTCTACAAAGTAGACGACCGTGAATCATTGTTTTGTCCACTAAAGGAAGGCGAAATTGTGTTGTTTATAAAAAGAAGGAAAACAAAATTCATATTTAATATATATTTTCTTTAAATAAATTGATCATGTGATTTAATCAATTTCCTTTTTGTTATATTGGATGTTGCCTTAAAATTTGTAATTGAAATTTAGTATTATTTATTTTTTTACATATATAATGTTTTTAAAAGAGTCTCATTAGACGTAGATACAAGAAAGTTATTGACAAACTTCATTTAGTTTAAAATATATTTGACTCTAAGTAAAATCCACAATAACATTTTTACTATTATTACATTATTATAATGTTTCATTAAAATACATTTAAAAATACTGCATTAATTTCAGTAAATTATATAAAAATATTATATTAGTTTTTCTGGAAAATATAACTGACATTTAATTTCATTTTACAGTAAAAATTAATTTAAAATATTGGAGAGAATACTAATTATTTTGTTAGAATAAAGAATGTTTTATTCTTCCAAGAATATATTTTAAATAATATTTACAAAATTATTTACTAAAACCATAATTTATAAACCTAAAAAAAGTTAAGTGCATACTTTTTTTTATGGAATGGTGGATTACTTACTTGCAACAATGCAACAAGATCTCCAGCAGACTTTTCTGTATATTGTTGAGCATCAATAATATATTTATATATATATTAGCCTGTCATGGGCTACCGACCATAGGTCTTTCTGCCCTGTATGAATTTATGGCGATTTGCAAATTAAAACTATGCTAGTTAGCTGAACAGTCATGTATGCATGAGTTAAATTGGTGGATAGTGACCGAAGGGTTGTTATGCTTTGGGGGAATATTAGGGTTGCGAGGAATGCAATATTTTGTAAGGAGGGATAGATAAATTGTGAGTTTTTTGGGTAAATTTTGTGGAGAGGGTAAGTATACCCTGGGGTATGGGAGTTATTTGGGTGAATTCATAAAGGAATTCGTTAGAGGGATTATGGAGTGAGTTATTGGGACTCTGGAGTTTAGCGACGGTACTTAGGGTCGTTTAGATACTTGGAGGTGGTATAAGGTTGAAGGTTTTATATTGATGAAAAGAATGGCTCCGTAATCTATCATATCGATTTATAAATGTGAGTTGGACGCATTAAGAATATTATCATTAATTGTTTTTAAAATAATGTCCTTTGCCATTTTATATTTTTTTTACGTACACTAATTTGCTGTTATCCCTACTTCGTTTTTTTTTTTTCAACAAACGTAACTTTCTTTCTGCACTTATTCCCTTTTTCCATTTTTAACATTTTAAAACAAAGAACACAGCAAGAAATCACAAAACAAACTAAACTCCTAACGCCCTTAGAGACATAATCTCTTTTCGGAATAATGAAAGGAAGTGTTAAAATTTTGTTAGTAAAAAAAAAAACGTGCCCACTTGATTTTGCCATCGTAAAGTACCCAAATATGAGGTGGAGAAAATAATCCAGATGGCCCTTTCTTGGAATACGGTTACCCTAAAAGAGGAGAAGTCGCGCCAGATCCACTTGTATTTGTATGTTTTTTTTTCTTTTGAAAAATGAATATATTAGCTTTGTTACAGTAAGGTTCTTTTCGTAATGTTTTAAAGAAAGCCGTATAAAAGAGTGATCATAAATAACTAGAAATCAAATTTCCACAATCAAAATTTATACTTTTAATTTGCTAATTATTAGATTTTTGCTTTATAATAAAATGTATATATTTTAATTCATGTTCAAGAAACATTATAATTGATTTCGATTTTATTTGTTATTTGTTTAAAAAAGTCGTGCTATTTTTAACATAAAACTTCTTTTATTAATTACTCAATTTTAACATTACTCCCAATAAAATTATATATCAAATTCATTGATTATTTTTTGGTTACGGGTAATTTTTCAAGACTTATTTGTATTTTTAATGTGTGAAAACTGGCTGACCACCTATTTTAAAAATTATTTATTTATTGTGTTGATAGTTTGTCTCATATGTTTCTCTAAGTATATGGAGTTCGTATATATATATGAGTAGGTAATTTATATACATTTGGCAAATGGTAAGTTTTTATTGACTGTGGCCTACAATAAAACTTTGTAAATCTGATTCCAACATTTTAAAAACATAATCTCCTTTACTCCACCCCGAATATTCAATTTAAAATGACAGTTGGTATTTATTGTTTTATGGATGGATAAATATTTCGTGAAGGAAAATCAACAATAAATGGTGGGATTTTCGAGTTATGAATTTTTTAATCGTCCGCCCTATTAAATGCATGGGAGCGCCAGTAATAAGTCTGATAACAATTAAACAATTGTTCATGACACATTTCTGAGCGTTGGTATTTATTGTTCATCGACTCATTAAACATTTTCTGAAAGAAAATCTAAAATAAATAGCGGGCTTTCTGAGTTATGATTATTTAATTTTCGTCATATTGGATGTATGCCTGAGCTAGCAATAAGTCAGATAACTATTTAACCATTGTTGTCGCCACAATTTTGATAATTAAATAATATTATAAAAGAAAATCAAAACTAATGGTTGGATTCATTAAGTTATGATTTTTTTAATTTTTTGCTAAATTTAACAGATGATCGAGCTCGCAATAAGTCCGATAATAAATTTACCTTTATATATGACATATTTCTGAAAGATTATATTTGTTGCTTATTGACTAATTAAGTAAAATATTAAAGAAAAACTAAAATATATTGTGGTCTTTGGAAAATATGGACATTTTAAAATTTGAATTTTGATTTTTTTTTAAATATCGTTAAAGTTGTTAGAGAAGCTATATATTGACGCAACTTTTTGCATTTTGTGGGCAATACTAGTTGTAAACAGTGAGTGTGCAAACTCTTTTAATTCAACATGTAATTATTGTTAAAATAATTATTTTAATAATAACTGGTTTTGGTGGAGGCGCCGGTTTATTGCTGGAGTTATTGCCAGCTTCACACACATGCTTCAAATTCCTAATTGTGACCAACCACATACAGTAAACAAACAAGATATTGAATTGAGTTTATTCTTCCACAGCCAAAGACGATCAGTTCAAAAAGGTTCTCATCAGGATTTACCAAGTTCGCACTCTTATTTCATACTTGCAACGTACGTTACCATGCACTGTCTTATTGTGTGCTAGTACACAATAAGACAATTTTCGCTCTATTTTCTACGAAGATTATTTTGATTTATGTATGTGTTATGTTCCCATACTGTGTGTATTATGTTCATATAATGTGTGCGTTTACGTATTGTACTAATCTGTTTAGTATAATATAATTAATAACTGGTTAAAATTTATATCATCAAAATCCGCCTCAGTAAGTACTACCATCCCTTACACATTTCTCTTATATTTTATTACGCTCTGCACTATTCTAGCGAGCATTAAGATCGGATATCGTGTTCTTTTGTCCCTTCTAAATCATCGCTAGAACACCAGTAGTAAACTACTTTCCCTATCTTCCTTCTTAATTAAATTTTTGATTATTTCTATCGTATTTTTGTACCCGATACACATATGTTAATTTAATTTCTCACTTAACCCGTGAGGAAACATTTTTTAATTAATTCAGTATGATTTAATTATAATTAAAACACTTGGTTTGTTTTACTTATTTATATTTTCTTCAACCAGTTAAGACCATTGGTCATCTTCAGGAAGGAATGTACTAACATTTTTTTAACAACTAAATATATATACAAATTAATGCTATCATAAAATCAGGTTCATACAACTCAAATTTGAATAGTGTTTTCGTTATTAAAAAGAAAAACGATAATTTATTTTAAAATAATTTAATGATTCGTGATATTAGATGAATAGACAGTGTGTAGAAAATAGTTTAATTGTAAATTATTTTAATACTCCCTAATTATCCATTCATTTGTTATTTCGGATTGTCTGATGCCTATGTATATATGTATAAAACAACAAATTACAATTAGTTAAACTGTAGCTTTTAATATATTTGCATAAAACAATCAACAACAACGGTGTACATAAATTTAGATTCGGAACGTTTATCAACGTTCGAAAACATCGATTAAATCAAGCGATCCATCACACCCGGTCTCTCCCGAAATATTAATTATTTACCAGTTAACTAATTACAGCGACAGTATAATTAACGTCGTATTCATTATCACGTCTAATTGTTAAATATTTAGTGTGCCGGTAAGAAAGTTAATGAACTTATTAAGTGTGTTTGAATGCTCGGGTTATAGTTACAAGGAAATAGACGGGGCGTTAACACAAAATCGAACGTGTTTACATAAGATACACATTTCCTTTAATTGCACGAAACGGGGATGGAAAACGGGGTGGGGGTGAGTGTTCGAGTAATGCAACTAATAGCGCCCCTCTCTGGCGTGAGTAATGAAAAATTCGGGAGCTAATCGATAGCAGATCGGTTGAAAGGGGAGAGGAACTAACTAACTGGTTAAAGTTAAATGAGGAGTAATACGAGACAGCATCAAATTCGATACTTCTTACTCAATTTTAATTGTATAAACTTTGTTTTATATAAAAATACTCATTTTTAAATCAATTAAAAATTTACTTATTATATAGCAAATTTATAAAAAAATAATAAAATAAATTAATATTACATAATTAAGTAATATATGATAAAAACCAGTAATAACCCTTCTTTAATAAATAAATGAAACTCGAGTTTTGGTAAAAACTTCTGTTATTAACAAATTATATTAAACCATAGTAAATTTCATTCAAATCGAATAAAGCATTCAATTAATAAAATAAATATTATTTTATTTAAGTTTGAAGATGAATTCCGGTTTAACGGTTAACTTGTATAAGTTCGGTTTAATCATCATATTTTAGTCTCACGGTTAAGCCATTTCCTAACATTAGACGGAATAGTTTCATTAAAAGTAATAACAAAATTTTGCATTTTTTAGGACTCTAAAAAATTATGTTTTTTAGTGAGAATTTATTTTAATTTACGAAAAAATATTATATATATATAAACGTCTTTATTCAGATAATTTAACAACAAAAATTTACAAAATTTGTTATAACAATATCTACAATTGTGTTAGTAGTTTGTCATGGGCTATTCGACCATAGGTCTTTCTGCCTATTATTTTATTTAATTTAACTTCTTACTTATCCCAAGGTGAGAATTTTTTTTTAAATGATATTAAATTCTATTTCATTGTTTTTTATTTATACTATATATGAAATAAATAAAATCACGAATTCTTTATTTCATAGAAGACATTTACATTTGCAATTATATTAAAGCGAACAGGAAATACTGCTGACTGTGGGAATAACCGAGCCCATCATCCTGTCTCCAATACATAAACATATAAGATATATGGCAATATCTCGGTTTATTGTTGTATTTTCTTTTTTTTTCAATTCGTCTGTCCTATTACATTCATATATATTTACTAGATTCTCTCGGTAGATTGGTTCTGATCTCTTTGAAGGAAATATCGCTCTCGTACGAGAAGGAAAAACAAAACAAGCCGGTTTCCATAATCTCAAACTTCTTAACAACCCAGCGCTGACAAGATAAATGCATTATTAATGTCAACGGTTGGCGATTTATAACTCTTAAAGGGGGGTAATTGATAACCTGGATAATGTGCTAAATGGTCACTTACTACGTTATTGTGGGCATTATTTTAACGCGTTGGAAATTTTAATATTATACACGGTTTTATGATTATTGAAAGAAAATTAAATAAAATATGTATCAAAAATAATTTCGTATTATTATGATTAAATTATACAGTAACATTTCTTGTACATTTTCACACATTTTTTTAAGAATGCTATTTTTCAATATAAAATAATATTGCACATTTTGTCATATGTGTGTAATTATAGGTTGACATTTAAGGAAAAATCTATGATATCACAACTTTCATATTTTTATTTGTAAAAGTTAAAAACTAATTTTTTGGAATTATTTAAGAAGGGAATACAAATATTATTCCCATTCATGAAATGTGTAATTTTTACATCGGTGAAATAAATATAATTATAATTATATCGGACACTTTTTTCTCATTAATCACTTGGTAAAACATTTTATAAAAATATTAATTTGTAAATTAAATTCACTTGGTTTTGTTTCACTTATTTGTATTTTATTTTCTACTAGTTTCGGCTTGATGCCATTATCAAGAATGATGTATAATGGGATTTATTTTGGAATATATAAACAGATTTACGTTTTATTAGGTAATAAGGGCATTTAATATTGGGGAATTTCAAAGGTCTTCGTTATCGTTGACCACGTTTTTACCCGCCTTTAAGGCTTTTGAAATTTCTAAACCCTCCCGATAGTTAAGCGTTAATCCCTTATTACCTGTGTGTAGAATTTTTAAATTGTATGAAGAAAAGTGGTGATTGAATATGATACAATGTTTAGAAAAACCGGTGGTTTGTTTTTTATTTTCTATGTCTTTTTTGTGTTCTTTTAACCTGACATCAAAAGACCTGCCGGTTTGTCCTATGTACAATGCATCACAATCATCACATTTTAATTCATAAATACCACTTTTCTTAAAATTACAATTTTCTGTTTTTATTTTATTATTAACAATTAATTTTCCTAAATTATTTGTGCTTGTCAAAATCATGTTATTTTTTCCTTTTAAATTATTTTTAATTTGTATAGACAATGGCTTAATGTATTCTAATCTATTCCATACAGTTAAATCAGAATTTGTCACACTATAAAAGTATTTTCGCAATTGTTTTTGTTGTTTCCTTTTAAGCATGTTATTTATTATATCTTCAGTGTAGCCATTATTAATTGCGATCGTTTTTATTGTATTTAATTCAATATCAAAATCTATTTTACTTAGAGGGATATTAATTAATCTGTATAAAAGGGCGTGGAATGTACTGAATTTAATTTGACTATGGGTATTTGAACATTGTGGAATAATAACATCTGTGCAAGTCTCTTTCCTATATATATTGTACGACAGTGTATTATTAACTGTTTTCGTGATTGTTATATCAAGAAAATTGAGGCTGTTATTCGTTTCTTTTTCAACTGTAAACTGGATTTTTTTGTTTATTTTATTAATGAAATTTGTAAATGTTTCCAATTGTCTATTTGTATCTTTCCATATACAAAATATATCGTCAACATATCTTGCCCAGAAATAAATTTGTTTACTTTCTATTTTTGTGAATAAATTATTTTCAAAATTATCCATATATATATTAGATAGTAAAGGAGACAAAGGTGATCCCATGGGTAAGCCGTCAGATTGTGTAAAAAAAATTATTATTAAATTCAAAGTAACATTGATCAACGCAAATTTCTATTAAAGATTTGAGTTCTGATTTTTTTTAAATTTGATTCTTTCGACTTATTTATTTCATTTTCCATAATTATTTTTAGTTCATTTAACGGGACTGAAGTAAATAAACTCTTGACGTCAAATGAAATTAATTTTGCGTTGTGGGGAATTGGTAGATTTTTTAAATTATTTATTAGCTCTATTGTGTTTTTTATTGAATATTTTGGTTTAAAATCTATGAATGTGGGGATTAAATTATTTAAAAATTTACACAATTTATACGTCGGGGCGTATAGGTACGATACTACCGAATGTATTGGAACATTTTCTTTATGAATTTTTGGTAATCCATAAAGAGTTGGGGCTTTTGGGTTCATCACTGTTAATTTGAATCTATCTCGGTCCGAAATTTAATGTTTGCAATTATTTAAAACTTTTTTAAATTCATTTTGACATTTGTTTGTTGTATCTGATATTTTATTGCAAAAGGTATCTGTTTCTAATAATTCCTTTGTTTTTTTTAATGTAATCTGTTTTGTTCATAATTGTTATGGTGTTACCTTTGTCCGCTTTACATAATATTAGATCGTTATTTTTTAGTTTATTTCTAATGCTAGTTATTGTTTTTTGTCATAATTACGTGCTTTACTTTTATAGTGTGATTTATATTTTTTTTTTATTAATTTTGAAGTCTTATTTTTTATAATCAATCGTTCTTCATCTCTAAATATTTGATTACAAATAGTTTCTGCATTTATTCCTAATGTCTCTAGATTAGTTTTATTATCTATGTGTGGGTTGTATTTCAATCCCTTTTCAAGCAACTCCGTCTCTACTTTATTAAATTGGGTGTTTGTGAGATTCATGATTCTAGGAAAGAATTTAACATGATTTTGCTTACCACAACTATTGGAACTAATTTTATCACTATTGTCTTGTATTTTGTTGAATTTTTCACTGCGTAGTTTATATATTTTAACTTTCTGTTTCTCTGAATGTTCATACGATGCAATCTTGGCTTCCTCTCGAAATGTGGCATCGATAAAGTCAAATTCAATTGGATGTAGATGAATGATGAGTCTTATGTGTATTAGTTTCCGTAGTTCTGCTAGGATGTCCCGTTGTCTGTACCATTTCTTCATTTCGAATGTAATCGATAACTGATACGCTGCTTCCACTACTCTTTTTGACTCTGTCGATCGGTGATTGCCGATAAAATACAAATAAGTGAAACAAAACCAAGTGAATTTAATTTACAAATTAATATTTTTAATTATAATTAAGTAAATTATTCTTATATATAGATCATTTTTAACGTAACTTAATCATAACCAAAGGCATCACAACATAGACTAATATTATTTAATCTAAACAAACTAACCTAAGGTATATAACTTAAGCTAAGCTTTTTTGAGATTAGTAAATCTGCAAACAGACATTTGGCATGTGATTGAACGTAGCCAAATAACTTCGAATTGATTTCCATCTAGGTTCCAGATCGGCTAAAACCTTTCACCCTCTCTTTCCTGGTATCGCCATTTTAGCATTATTTCAGGGGTATTCCCACTCTACTTTTATCTCGTCCTCTAGCTTTTTTTCCCGAGCACGGAACCCTGTGGTACCACAAAACTTAACCTTGTCTCTCTATTATAGTACCTTGCCTCGAATTCCAGACACTTTTCCTAAAAGTACGCATCCATAATTCTTGCAAGACTTGGTGGTAACCTCCTTTCTATCTCCGTTAAAATGGCCTGCCATGGCAAGGTGTTGGGTATGTTTTTATGGCGTGATCTTTCTTTTTCAGAGGCCCGTCGTTTGTGCCCTATGCTTGCCTTTTTTTACTTTCATCACTACGTCCACTATCGATTTACCACGTAAAAAGCAAAACTGTTTGGGATAAAATCTTTCCTCTACTTCGATGTGTTCTTTTACGCGGCGTTTCTCCAACATTTTTGCCATCCCGTAGAGTAAGTATACTGGTCTATATACAAACAGGTCCTTTGGTCGTCTTCCGCCGTTTAGTATTAGTGGCAGTCTTTTTCAACACGTGTCTGTATACTGGGTTCGCCTCTACTGCTACCCTGACTAAGGGGGGATCCTCTTGCGGCCCGGCCAGAGATTTCAAACCTTTTCGCACCACGAATGTACTCCCTTTTTGACTCTGCTTGCTTTTGGAAACGCACCGTCGCAAGTCTCAGTTCTTAATTCATTCTTTAAAATGGATTCCGTAAGGGCTCTACGGTCCATGCTTCCAACATGCCATCTCGCTGTGCTTCTGGCCTGTCGTTGTCTCCTCTTTTCTAAACAATTCTTCGTCACGTGGAGCCCCACTTTCTCTACTCCTTCATCATCACCATCTGTACAGCCCCTGGTACTAGCGGCTCTGCATCCAGTCCTTTTTTTTAATCGGCCCATCACTATCTTATAGGGTTTTCTCCAAGAGTCAGCTTCTACTAAATCGCAAAGTTCCCTCCGTTTCCTGTCTTTGCTTTTTTCAATCGCTCTTTCTTAGTGTTATCACTTTTGTTGGCGTGCTCTCTCTACTAGAAACATCTATACATGTATAGATGTACATATATATCTCCATCTCGTCCTCTTGGCTTTAATTGCTCTTCTTCTAGCTCGTACAGCCTCCTTTATAACCATTACAACCTCTTCGCTACACCAATATTTTCCTTTTTCTCTACGTTAGAATATTCGTTAATTCTGATACCATTGCTTTGGCTCTCTCATCCTCAGTTATCAATTCATTCTTTTCCATGGATTCCGTAGGGGCTCTACGGTCCATGCGTCAATGTCGGTGTACTTTTGGTCTGATCAGGGCGTCTCCATTTCAGACACCTGCCATTTTTTAATTTTCAGCATTTCTTCGAATAAAGAGGGGGGAGGGGCAAAATTCCATCGTTTTATACATCGAGTTCTACAGATGATAACATCTCAAATAGTCTCCGCCCCTTGCAGTCGGTGTTATGTGATCCCCAGGCTGCAGAGTTCGCGAAGTCTTCTCTAAGCCATCATAATACATATTAACCCAACCTATGGTAAATAACCTAACATTTTTTTATGTTGAGATGAAGAAACACGTTGATACATCGACTTCTATCACTGGGAGTGCAGGTATGTCAAACTGGATTGGAAAGACAATCCAAGTTGGCTTACCAACTAAAACCTTCTCTCTCTTATGATCGTTTCCCGCATGGGATTACCAAAACATTAATTCAGATGGGTTAATTTGATCTACTGTCTACTCTGCAGCAATTTTCTCTACTACTGTACGGTCATCCAATTCGCTAAATCTAATGTTGAATTAATTCTTCATCTTACACCATCTGGCGACTTATGCACAAGTCTTTTTGCTGCCTTTTTTAGTTCGGGAGGCCTCAGAAGCTGCTTTTATTACTTAATCGGTGCATAACGGATTGGCCTCGAAAAGTACTTTCGAGTATATGAAGATAAGAATATTATAAGCAATGTAAGAATGTCATAACTACCAACTTTCTGGTCGCTAGTCAGAGATCCGCCGTGTCCATTCGTCGAAACATGATTCCCTTCCTTCAAATTATCTTTTATTATCTCGAAATCTCTATCAAATGCTATTACGACCAAATCTCGCTGAAGATTTGGCTACTGGCCTTGATTCAGGTACGGATCCTTAACATCTTGTTATAGGTTCATAAATATCGAGTGCTACCAGAATGCTGTTTTCCCACTTCCTCAAAGATCTCTTGTTAATCCGCCGTTAATCTTTCCCTCTAGAATTCATACGTATTGCGATTCCTTGAGACCACTTCCTTCTTTATATTTTTATTTTGTTGTGTTATTTTAGCGGTTTTTCTTAATGTAAACTAACTAATTGTTAAGTATACCACTGGTAGAGACTTTAGGTACTCTAGTTGATTGTACAGGTTTACATTTGGCCAGATACGGCCAAGAAGTAAAGAGTGGGCTTCTTAACCGCATCTGGCTCCAAATGTGTTTCTAATAAAATCAGATGGTTGTCACTGGGGGGTTTTATATCGTCTATCTGTTTTTTTTTCCTAATAAGATGCAGCCCACTGAAAGTAGTTAGGTCATTAATCCTTAATTTTCAATGTCCATGTCCAGCTTTTCTATAAGTATCTCCTATTAGTGGTCGGTGATCCCCAGTGATCTCGCCTTAGCGTTGAAATACCCTGTAATTCATCTTGAGTGATATTTTTTTAGTCCAACCACTACATATATCCATTTATAGAGACGTTTAAGGAAATATAGAACCTATAAATCTGTGTATCGCCCAGCTATACTCTATAATCTTATCAGCTACTCGCAACACTTGATGAGTTTTTCCACCAAACGAGGAGTCTTATCGAAACAGTTTGATCGAGACACGCTTATGGATGCAACATTGATTAAAAATAGGATATGTTTGTTCATAACTGCTATAAAATATTGGAACTTAAAGAATGGAATTCGCGAAGAATTTATATACATCACTTAAAAATAATTAAAATGGGGCTTTTGTGCTAATCTACAAAAAATATCCCAAGTATGAACAATTTTTTCAATTTTCAAAGGCTCAGTTTACACGTTTGCTGTACGAAAACTATATGTTTTATGGAAAGCCAATTGTCGAAAGTATTAATAAAATCATAGGCTTTGTCGAGTCCGACCATCATGTAAGTAGTGTTTTGATTGCCCAGGATCTTAAGATTACACAAAAAACGTTTGGAACCATTTGAATGGCTGCTTACAAAAAGAAGTTCGATGTATGGGTGCCACATGAGTTAACGCAAAAAAAACAACACGTTTTGGCCAATAGGAGAGGAATTGTGTTCTATCAGGACAAAGCCAGGCCATACACACCGATAGTGGCGCTCCCGAAGCTCTAGGAGCTAGCCTAGCACCAAGTGACTACCATCTTTTCTTGTCTATGACAAACAATTTTACTGGCGAAAAATTCGCTTCAAGAGAGGCTTGTGAAAATCGACCGTCTCATTTTTTGCCAATTGAGACAAGGGATTCTAAAAAAGAGGCATAATGAAATTACCTTCAAAATGGGAACAAGTTATCACACAAAACGGCGCATATTTGACCCAAATAGGATCATTGTATCTATGGTAATTAGAGTCTTCAATTTCATGCAAAAATAATGGTTTACTTTTTACTACACCTAATAAATTGTTAATATTTATATATTAAATATTGCACGAAAACAGCAATAAATGTTTAATAATAATAATAATGAATTAACTAAAGCATTTAACTTTCGTGATATATTCAAAATATGTTATATATATATATATATATATATATATATATACAGAGAAGCATATATATATATATATATATATATATATATAGAGAGAGAGAGATTTTTATGGTATGCATTGCGGTTAAGTATAATATTCATAAATATCTATGTTGCACTTGACATAATAGTTGACATTAGAAATCGTAGCCAATCACATCGCACCCAATGCTTTGATGCGTTCCTGAACAATTCGAACATAGGAAAATTTACATTGAGTACATTCTAGTATGTTACATAAAACACTCTGTATATATATATATATATATATATATATATATATATATATATATAAAGTCAAATTGTTTTATTCACGCAATCGAATTAATTGTGTTTATTTGTAAAATAATTTAAGGAAAACATGTATCTCTACAATTAACACACACAATATTTGATAAATTATAGTCACCACATTTTCCACCCTTTCCTCATTTATACCCCGCAGCGTGTAACTAAATCCATGCCCCTCCAGTTTGATTTTTGCTTTTAATTACGTGTTACCCCCGTTCTCATTCTTTCATTAAAATGCGGATTAAATTCTATTTAAAATCATTTGCGTTAAAAACGTTAAATATCGTCCGAATTAATTCCCACACATACGCACAACAGCGTTATCGATTTAATTATCATTAGACGGCATATTGCGAATTTTATCCATAAAGACATTTTTCATTCAGCGCCGCGCGTACGATTTGCTGAAATTGAAATGAAATGCTGTAACCGGCGAATTTTGCAGTCGATCCGATTTTCGTTATTTCATGTGTTGATATGGAAATCATCTGTGCGATTCAATGTTTTGATTAAATAATATATTTATGTATAATTTGGTAATTCGCGCAAATAGAATGGGCCCGATTTTGTTTAACGTTACAGTAATTCCGGAAAAGTATTTATTTGTGGGGATTTATATCAATTGTTTGCTGGTGCGTATGTATTTTTGGATTTCATTCGCGTGGAATTATTTGTAATTATTAAAAATTGACAATTATTTACTATTACAATACAATATTATATAAAACATTGCAATAAATATAATTTTATTAATAATAAATTGCTCTTGAAATAATGTTAACATAAATTATTTAATAATAACTTTCTCTTTGTGAAATATATTTCTTGATTTAGTACACTTATTTATTTTTCAGCTACACATAATCACGTTTACACCGAATAATTCCGAATTAGTCAAAATTGTCGTAATACCTAAATAATTCTCAAACAGAAAAACATTAAATCACGGCATCTTTGTTATCAACCAATTTTCCAATTGGGAGTATTAATTTCCCATTTTCGTTCAGTAATTATATAATTGGGGCTCATTGATTGAATAAAAAAGTAACCTTCATTTATTGTATTTTATAAAGAAGACACATATTTATATAATATTATTTTCTAAGCGCGGTTATTTATTCTTAGTTTTGCTCATTTAGCTCTATTTTATATCTGGATCAATATTAAACAATAAAAATACTTTCATAATATTTATATTTTATTAAATTTATGAATTAATATGGCCTGATCGTATTATTCACCCAATATTGACAATTTTAAAGGTACCTTATTTCAAAAATAAAGTAGTTTAATTCTAATTGTGTTTAATTAGTTTAATTAATTATTAAAGTTACACCGTATTAACTTGTAAAATAAAAACCACTTCACCCAAAATTGACAATTTTCAAATTACTTTAATCTCCAAACGGATTTATTATTTAATTACTCTTCTAATTGTTCAAACAATGCATCTATATTAATATTAAATATTGAAATCTTGGTAATCCTTTAATATTTGTTTTACTTATTTTAAGAGTTAATATGGCCCAATCGCGTTATTTACACAATATTACCTGTCCTTAAATTACCTTATTTTCCAGACCGGATGGTTAATTACTAATTTTCTTTAATTATTTATTCAAACAAAACATATATATTAGTATTAATTAATAATTTAATAAAAGGTACAACCACCATTCGTATCGATAACTAGTGATGGCCATTTCGGTTTTTCGAACGTCATCAGACTATTACACTGAAAGAAATAAGTGATTTGGGAGCATGCTAAGTAACGTATTTTCAGCAAACATTCAAACTTTGTTAAGATTTAATAAAATGTATTGCTTAATCCAAACAAGATCATGTTTATAGTAAACAAGATTTATTATAATGTTACTATACTTACTTGGTCAAGACAGAATATTTTGTGGAAATTACCAATTAACTTAGTACCACGTATCAAGATATTTTAACCATTTTAACTTCATTCCGATAATTATGTTTAGGTGTTTCCTTTAAACGCTTTTGTCCAACTTGCTTGGAAATATTTCTTTCAGTGTATATTCCATGTGTCTTGATGAAGGCGGTTCAACGGATTTTGTGTTGTGATTAAATACCTGATATGAATCATAAAAATGTAGTGATAACGCAAGCGTTATCTATTGTCTAATTTCATGTGGTATCATAAAAATCGTTCAACCGCCTTCATCAAGGCATTGAATATAGTACACACCAGTCTGATGAATGGTGGTTGAATATGTTATTAAATGAATTTGATTTCCTGTTCACATAAACATGCCAAGTTCGCCTTCATTTAGTGGACGTGACAGCGATTCTCGGTTGTCTACCTTGTAGACCCAAATCGTTAATGATGCCACATGAAATTAGGTAATAGATGGCGCTGGCGTTATCTCTCAATTATTATGATTAACTATTAAAGTTTTACAACTTTTACAACCTTTGTTTTTTATAAATTTTATAAGTTAAAAGTCGGATCTCGTTATTCATGTAATTTTGTATATTTTCAAAGTGCTCTATGCTCAAACGGGATAGCGTTAAATTAATATAAAATAATACGGCAGAAAGACTTACGGTCGATAGCCCATGATAGACTACTAACACAATGTACAAATTGTTATAATAAATTTTGTAAAATTTTGTTGTCATATTGTCTGAATAAAGATGTTTGTATATATAAAATAATATAAAACTACTTTTACAATTTATTAGGTCATATTAGCCCGTAAAAATTAAAATCCACGTTTTGAAAATCTAATGATGAAGGAGACGCCTGGATTCATCGCCAGCTTGATGATAAGTTATTCAATATATCTGTTTTCATTTTGTTGTATTGGTATCTTTAATAATGTATTTATATTTGTTATATTATAACATGAACTAAAAATGTTTAAATTTTAGAAATATTCAAGACTTTTATATGCAAACATTTCAATGTATTTATGACCTTTTCTTCCCACTTGGTAAATTAATATATATGACGTGGACGTATGATTTAGAAAAAACTCCGTATGATTTCAAATTTCATGGATTTGAGCCTATAATATTTTATCCACAAATTTAAACTTAATTATTTTAATAAGCGTCTTGGAGTTTTATTAAAAGATTTATGAACAAAATTTGCTCATTAGAATCAGAGGATCATGACTATCACACTGTCAGAAATAGCTTACGTAATAAGAAAAATAGTATATTAATATTAATACAAATGTTTTTAATAATTATGTAAGTAATAAGGAACATCAGGTTGTATAACGATTTAAGGTGAACCTAGCGCTTCCCAAAGATGGTAATTAGTATTAAAATCCAATTTTTCTATTTACTCTAAGTTTTGCTAATTTGCTTATACTCCAAGAAATTAAATAAATGCTAAGAGGATTAGATACCAATATTATATGTTATAAACATGATATCCAGATTAACTAAATTAATGGCCGCACTAAAAGACTATACCTGGTTAGTGTGGGTTTAAGCGTTAGATTACGATTAACTTTAATGTTTTTATACCAAGACGAAGACAAGTGAGATTCCGACTAATTGTATGGGTCGGTATTTAGGGAGACACATATTGTAGGCCCATATATTCACGAAAAAACATTAAATTTGCAGAGATATCACGACTTATTAAGAACATTTTTAAGTGATTACATAGATAATAATATCCCCTTAAATATATTAATGATTTCAATAAGATAGTGCACAACCTAACAACAGCCAAATTGTTGCTAATTGTCTGTCTGAAATGTTACCTAATAAAAAAATGGCGATGTATCCATCATGGTACTTTCCCCGGTGAATTCGGTCAAATGAAATTTTGAATGAATATTTAATAGTAAATAAAAAAGTTATTAAATGAAAACTTGAATTGTGGCCTTTCATAGTTAAATCCAAATATTTATAAGTGATTTTGTTAACGGTATTTTGACGTTTTATTTGACAGAAAAATAATTATT
Source organism: Philonthus spinipes (assembly GCA_963082785.1). Taxonomy (NCBI): domain Eukaryota; kingdom Metazoa; phylum Arthropoda; class Insecta; order Coleoptera; family Staphylinidae; genus Philonthus; species Philonthus spinipes. The sequence goes on from OY720317.1 coordinate 7,632,960, forward strand.
TCAATGATTAAATTTTCCACAGCCAACATAAAGAAGAATATAAAAATAGTTGTTTATTTTTCAGGAAATTTATTATGTAGACAAAATTATTCCTCTTATAAAATGAAAACTGAAGGTCCTAGAATAAAAAGTTTTAAATAAAAAATATTTATTTTTTCAAAATCTACAACTTTAATTTGAAATATTTTTCTATCCGAATTAAAAGATGAAAAATTACTAAGAGTAAAGTTGCACTTAATGAGTTTGGATTGGAACCAAAAGCTTTTCACTTCATCCCACTGTTATAAAAAGCTTAGATATAATGTTTGGGTTCAATCCGTTTAGTCGTTTAGGCGCTGTCGCGATCACAATACTTACCCTTGGAAAGGGGTCTGAGGAAAGTGATTATGGCAAATAATGGTGATATACGTTGGCCAGCTCGCTCACCTGATTTGTTACATCTAGATTATTTTCTTTGGGGAGTTAGAAAAGAAAAAGTTTATAAAACTTTTCGAGAGGACAAAGACGATTTACGAAGAATTATGTTAACTACCATTAAGCAATTTAGAAGAAGAGACATTTTTCGGAAAGTGTAAAATTTAATGAAAAGAGTAGAGTTATGTTTGGAGGTGAATAGTGATGCATTCGAACACTTACTCTAAGTTCGTAATATTTTTAGTTCATAATTATATTTAATTAATTTGTTTATTATTATTTTACATTTACGAATAACTTAATCAAGCAGTAGAGTGATTATTCTGCTATTGGTTCTTCCCTTAAAAAAATAGGAATGGGCCTTAGGAATTTTAAAATGTGAAAGTGTTTCCAAAGCACTATCTACAAAAAAGGTTGCAATGTTTTATATGAAACGCAAAATAAATAAGTATGATATACCGTTGAATTAAGAAAAACGTTTTTTTCTCAAAATTTGAAAATCCAAATATGGCGCCCATAAGAAAAACAAAAAAACATAAGTTGGCTATCGCTTCAGAACAAATATTAAAGTTATTTTCTAAATTCCTGACTAAAAAGTGCCTGTAGAATATCAATTTTACAATTCCCTAGTTTGAATAGCTTTTGAATAAATAAATAAAAATTAAATTTGAAAAAATAAAACAGTTTTTGCCATATCTTGAAAACATTAAAAAGATTTTTTAAAATTATTTTCGTATTATTGTTGGGCTTCACATTTCACATATTTTGCCTAATATAACTAACTCTAGAACTCTTCAAATGGCCGATATCCCCGTGCATTTCCATGAAATACGGACACGCTATATATTGCCGATAGTATGACAATATTAAAGTAATGAAAAATAATAAAAAATGTTATTTTATTTTAGATTTAACACTAAAATGAAATAGGATCTATTGCGACCATTGAGGAGACAATCAATAATATAACTTCAAAAAAGGAAATATTTAAATTTGAATAATATTTGTATTCGTATCAAATGGGATAATATTTTGTTAATGGCGATATTAATATTGATACTTAATTCGATGTTATTCAGAAAAGTGTACCAGTTATTAATACACATTCCGAAGCATAACCTACAAGTACAACTTGGTTTAATTAAGACTTTATAAAATGTATAACATTAAAAAAACAGATTAAATAATCCAATTGGCAGGTGGATTATTTTAAATACTATGAACCATCTTATTTTAATTAATAAATCAAAAATATCAGTGTATGGAGTCGTTACTTTTTTGAGCGTAATCATATCTTTTTAAAATAATTCAAGTAATAGAAATAGGCAATTCGTCTTCTTATTATATCGCATATCGGATCTATAATTTTGTTACCGGCGATTAATTTTAATCGTGGTCAACAAAATTAAAACTTTTAATTTTAATTTTTTTCTCGTATAAAATGAGTTTTTGGCCAGCACTTTACCTGCCGGCCGTCGCGGATTAACAATCGGGTCAACATTTACCTGATCCGAGTTTGGAAGATTACCTCCCGGCCCTCCGGAAAATCGTGCAGCAATTAGGGCCTGAGCAGCGGATTAAGACGCCCAGGGAGAGGGGCCACGTGGTCCTCGAAAACCATCACTACTCCAATAGATTTTCGGCGTTTAAATACGGGATGCATCCACCCATATCTTCAGTCCACTCTGGTGCTGTTTAGGGGGCAGCATGTGGATTCGAGAGGAACTTTTGTTCCTCGAAATTTAATATTTTCTCTGAGACAGGAAACTCTGACCGACGCAGAGCCAAATGTTCCAGACGTCGTTCCTGCCAGAAGAAGTCGACTCCAGGACTAGTGCTTCCTGAAGTCCACCGACGCCGAGCTTCACGGTTACCGGATCCAGTCCAATTCAGAAACCTGCCGACTCCAGGAATCCAGCCCGACGCCGACGTTAGCCGTTCCGCCGTCGTTCCTGCAGTCAACACCGATGCCGAGCACCTAGGTTGTCAGTACAACCGCTTCGACGTCAACACTACCAGGGTAGTGTTTGTTTCTTTCCCTGGAACCAACCCCGACGCAATAACCCACGGACTCCGACGCCGAATTCCGCAACCGATCACAGGACGCCGAGCTGCCGCCTCCATCCAGACGTCGACGCCACCTCAGGTCTACCCGTTATCTGACAAGTACACCGTGTGACTTCTGTCTCTGTTTATTTTTGTTTATTTTTGTGTCCTAATTTTGTTAATAAATTATTTAAAAGCCAATTGTGTTTTAAAGGTTAGTTGCTTCGTCTTTAAATCAACGTGAGCTAGTTGATAATCAACGTGAGGTACCTTCCTTCACTTTGACAATTTTTAATGTATTGGTAAATTATATCGTTATGGTTACCTGCTTTAAGAATTATCGCCGTCTTCTTTTTTTGGACCTGAAAGTATTTTCTCTAAATTTAAAATTAAATCATTCATTTGACTAAGCCATTAATAATAGTCACTTAGAGCGGGTAACTGTAATTAAGAATCTTGGTGTATGTATAGACAAAGATATCAAACGAGCACTGGATTTTATAGATCACAATTCTTGTCAATTTACTCAGTTTGCTACATTTGAGTCCTTATATTATACTCATGTGTATTGATATGGAATACGCAGGTATAATTTAATGTTCTCATTGTAATACCCTCTCCTTACACCTAACGGTAGAAAGGAAAAAGATAAAAAAATGTAATACCCAAATTCAAACCTTAATGTTCAACGCATTTTTTAAATTGTCTGTTTTACAGGAAAGAGGTTTAGACTTTTAATGAAACTTGATAATGTATGTTTTTCCGACCGTCGCATTAAAATATGATTTTATTTTCTATAATAGTTTTTTGATAGCACGGCAGATTCTGCAGACTTCTTAGGTTGTTAGTCGACAATAACCCTGGTAATGGGTTAGTTTAGGCAAATATTTCAACAATTTAGTTTCTTGTGATATTTTAATGATTCTCTTAAATTAATTTTGAAGTAAAGTCATAATATATATATAATTGTAATGCAACAATAATAAGATAAAGTTAACACAATAATTCTTATCAATGTAGAATTATTGTATTAAATTGATTTATTTTTTTGCAGTACAGTACATTATGGTCTATTTGTAATATTTTTTTTATAGTTTGTATTAATTATCACCTTATTAAAAAAATGGTGATGTGTTCATCGTGGCACTTTCCACGGTGAATTAGGTCAATTACGTTTTTAAATAAACAGTTAATAGTAAAGAAAAATTATTAATTGAAAAAATGATTCGTTGACTTTTAAAGTTAAATCCGAGTACTTGGAAAAATATTAGGCTCAACTGCAGAATAAGTAAACACGATTAATGATTTCTTGGGTTACTCTATGCAGTTTTGCGAGAAAATGACGAATATGAAGTCCGTTTCTTTAGGAAACTTACCATTTAGTCGGAGTGGGGTCTGGAGTCTTACCAAATATTACTTTATTTCTTATCTCTACAAAATTTTTCCAGACTATTATTCTTTTTTGAATATTCTCAGGGCGATTGCGAAAGATGACGGCATTTTGAAGTTTTATTTGACACAAAAATAATTATTTAAATAATGAAAGAATCCACAGCCAACATAAAAATAATTGCTTATTTCTAAGGGAATTTATCAGGTAGATGAAATTCTTTCGCTTATAAAATAAAAAACCGGAGGTTCTACAATAAAAGTTTAATAACAAAAAATATTTATTTTCCAAGATCTACAACTTTTATTTGAAACATTTTTCTGTCCGAATTAAAAAATGAAAAATCGCTAAGAGTAAAGTTGCACTTAATGAGTTTTGATTCTAAGAAAAAGCTTTTCAGATCATTCCACTTTTATAAAAAGCTTAGATATAAAGTTTGGTCTTAATCCATTTAGCCGTTTATGCGCTATCGCGGAAACACACAGACACACACACATATATTTTTCAAAATTCGATGGAATAGACTCAGGGGACCTCAAAACGTGGATATTTGTTGAAGTTGGCGGTTCGAAAATTTTTACGATCACGGAAAATAAAAATATATATACAGGGTGTATATGAGTAAAACGGAACATAGGATTTGCAATGTTAATTTCTATATATTGGAATATTATCTTCCCTGATCATTTTAGAGAAAACATGTAAATTAAATTTTTGTCGAGTATTTTTTGTATTTATAAAAACCCGTAGAAAATAATAAATGAAAATGATAATTTTCCCGAAAATATTGGTTGCCATGAAAATAAACAAATAATAATGTTATGTTGATTTGTTGGTTTCTGTCAAATTTATTGAATACTTCGTAACTGTTAACAACTTTTTTCAATAAAAATGTATTGTATTCAAGAAAAAGTACAAATTGTGAAGTGGTATTATGGTTTTCGTGGAGTGCGGGATATGTTTATCGTCAACATTCCCGATCGACCAATGAAATAAGACTAACAATAAATGAAGCCATAAACGAAGATGAAGAGATTTGGTTTCAAATGGATGTTGCTTTGCATACAATCCGTGAATATTTAAATAAAAGTTTTCCGCAGCCCTGATTTATCAGTTAACGATTTCTTTCTGTGGGGATATTTAAAATCAAATATTTATAATGGAAAGTATTTTTGAAAATCTTGATCAGTTGAAACATAGTATTCGTGATCAATATGCCCAGCAATTAGCAAATGTACGCAGAGATTTTTTAATAGATTAGGTAATTGTTTAACAGCCAATGGCGGATTATTTTAACAGCCAATGGCCAATGGCATCTGTTACAAGTATTCCTTGTGTTTTTAATATTAAGTGTTTTAAGTTGTTTCCAATAAAGTTAATTAAATGTTTATTATGATTATAAGTATTTATTGTGTCAAAATGCTCAACAAAATAAGAAGATAAAAAAAAATGATAATTTCATGAAAATTGATTAAAAACATTATTTTCTTGTGATTGCATCTTAAAATTTGATTAATTCTTAATAAATTGATTCTTTGTGTCTTAAACTTTGATCAATTCAACATAAATTATCACTTTAAAACTTTAGATATAGTAATTTCATCTCTACTTTTGTTGACGTTCAGCTGCATGCATATTAAAATCTGAGATCTAAGTGTAAAACATCGTGCATCGCACCATTTTGTTTTAAATTTCATGGCAATCATTATTTTCGTGAAAATTATAATTTTTATTTTGTAATATTTTGGGTTTGTGCATTCAGAAATTTTTACTCTATATAAAGTTAATTTAAATGTTTACTCTAAAATAATCAGGGAAGATAATATTCCAGTACCGTATATATTATTATATTTTTAGATTTTGCGTTCAAAATTATTATTAAGGTTATTGGTACCTAAATCTGACGGTTGTTGAAATAATTGGAATTTTATTAAAATCTAACCTAATTTTCAAATATCAACCATCTTAGAAGTATTTAGGTTATATAAACGAAATTTTCAGGTGTATTTAGCAATACATCATATTTCAATTACAAAAACCTTAAAATTTGTACAGATTGGCCCAAAAAATAAAACTTACTAAATAAGAAATTTAAGTTGGTCAAACTTGTTTCTTTTAAAATAGAATACTATATTTTTTAACATTCTATTAAATGAACATTATATTTACCTATTGAAGAGTCCAAACTAGTTTTTTGCTATCATGGTATTATTTTGAATTTTTGTGAGAATTTTTATCATTATTATTTGAATGTAGGTAGTGTAGTACTTTTCAAAATATTTTTTTTAAAATAGAAGGGCATTGATATATTTGTAATGTTTGAACAAGGTTATCGAGATACCTTATTAACTAACAGAAATAATACATATACATTTTGCTAAAGAATTAATTAATCGGCTATTTTAAAGAGACTATTACACCGATTTATAAAAAGGGGATGTGAGTTATAAAAACGTATTTATTAGGAAATCTATCACTTTATAAGAATGGAATTGTGAATAACATTATTCTTATAGAAATGGTAATTAATAATTAAAATAGATTGTTGGATGATAGATTTATTCGATTTATATTTCCACAAAAGCGCAAAATGGCATGTAGTGAATTTGTAACATAAAGTGATGGATCATCTAAAACATTTAACATTTCTAAATTCCATAGCCAACTAAAATTATTAAAATATTAATCAAAAATGCAGCCCAAATGACGTAAAAAATATTTTATGCCTTTTTCGCAACAACTAAATGTCTAAGAGCTTCGAGTTATATGAAACTTTTGATATAAAATTGAAACGTGTATTTAAGTTAAAAAATATGGCATTCTATTTGAAAAAATCAAGTTTGCGCCACTTAAAGTCCTTGTTCAATTATTTAAACTTTTTAGGCCACCCTGTAAATACTTTACTATTTTAATAATTGGAAAATAAAATATGATCCATTGCTTAACTTCACTATAAATTTCCCGTACATAACCTAAATACTTCTCAAATAATTAACATTAGCTTATATTTTAAGAACATTGCAATTATTTTAAAAACCGTTAGGTTTAGGTACTAATAACCTTAATAAAAACGATAGTTATTTTGAACGTAGAATTTAAAAATATAATAATATATAGGGTGTTCCATTAAAAAAAACATAACTTTGATATTTTTATATATGGGACATCCTGTATAATATGAAAATAATTTTTGAAAGTAGTCCTAATAGACCGCTATGAAATCAAAAATTTAAAAAGTGGTGTACTTTGGCCACATTGCTCCGTTTCGTATAGAGTGAATAACCCGGTATTATATTACAATTAGGGTAATTTATGTTGGACAATGAAAGTACTATTATTTTTATTATTATATAAAATTATCAACATCTAAACGATGAAAGTCGAACAATCAGCCATTTCATTAAGAACCAGGGATTTTGAAAATATACAATGTACCATCACATTTTGTAAATCACTTGTAAGATCACATATTGAGTATTGATGTATAGTTTTGAATCTTTACATCTTACAAGACATTAACTTAATGATATAAAAGAGTATTGTTTTAAAAGTACTTACGGAATGTAAGTTAAAAAGTCAAAGCAGTTTTAAGGTTTACGAATTTGAATCAGATATAAAAATAACACTAATGAATATTTTTTTCAAAATTATGAATTTATTTGACATTTTCAATTTAGAATAAAATACATCAACATTCAAATGACTTTCACGGCTGGTTTGACAGTACTCCATGCAATTAGCTGATTTTTTTAGTAATTTTCTATTGTTTACCTTCCGTTCTCATGAATGATAACTTCGATTTCCTATTTCAATTGTTTCTGGATGGTTAGCGTAACACCACAAACCCCATAAAATAATAATATCACCACATTGAAAGCATATTTTTGATATTTCACAACTGTGTTCAGGCATAAAGTATTATGTAATTGTCAAACATATAACTACATTTTTATGAATTCTTGTATTTCGTTCGTCCACTCAAAATGAAAATAACCCGTAGTTCAAATTTCGAACGTAATGTTTATATTACCTAATTTACATAACCAATAAATAAGTACGTTCTTGGCAGACCATTTCGATATATACTAGCATTTAAAATTGATAAATCAATAAATTTCATCACGAATTAGTGGATAGTCTATAAAATTTTACGCATAGTTGACTTATGATTTATTTAATTCTTATACATTTTAAGTGCATTCGTTTTATGTATCTTATTCGTATATCGCAATAGTTCAATTTATTGTATTTATATTTTTTTTCTGTAAATCAATTCCGTAAATAAATTGGTTTATTAAATAGAGTATTATAGGTAAAAACGAGAGAAGGTCTTTTAATAGATTCATGCCATGATATTTAACATCATTAATTTAAAGAAATATGTAATTAACAGATTAATTATTTATTTTCAACCACCATTAATTATAAAGAGAATTTCCATGTGCTGAATTATGCGTGGGATAAGGAATGTGTGTGTAAGGGGCGTCCACGCCGGGGTTTCGTAATTGTAAGGCAAAGGAGAAGGAGAAGGCGAACGCGAAGTAGGGAGGAGGCAGGCAGGCAGGGAGGCCTTCGTTCCGGGAGAGCGAATGCCGGAGCCGGCAGACTTTATGCTCTAATTAAAATCAAATCAGATGGATGCATCAACAACGCCTAATCGTATATAGATTAAAGCATCAACATTTTAGCAGTTTGCCAGTTCCGGGGGTTAATTGTGTTAAAATGGGCGCGCGGGAAAAACGGGGGCGAACATTTATCAAAACGGATAAATATGTATTAAGGTGGCTGTGAATCGGTCTGAGTTAAGTAAGCGGGTGAATTTAAAATTGAACGTAGCGCGGAAGAAACAAAAGATTTAATATCTGTAATAGACCGCTGCAGTTGGATATTCAGGGGGAGTTATAACAGAAAGGACAATTTCAGCAGGATTTTCCTGCAGTGAATTGATACTGCAACTTGCAGGTACTTTTGTTCGGAATCTCTGCACTCCGCCGATAAGTCGGGTCTATATAGGTAGATTTAGATAGATTAAGATTGAGCGGGCCATTCTGTCTTCCACTATTGTCTATCTAGTAGAACGAATTAGGTTCGGAAACTCTCGATCATGATATCCTGTTTAATTGGGCACACTTATTTGTTGGGAGTTGGTTGCCCGGGTCTTCTTTAAGTTTAATTTGGGAAAGTTCTGAAGGGCTTTCAGTGCGTGCCTGAATAGTTTATAAGGAACGCATTGTTTCCTCCCTAAATGATTCACGAAATACGCTAGGTAATAATTTGTGTGTGAATCGTCGAGGGCCCTTGTATATTCTTGAAAAACGTCCGCTGCACACACACACTCATATATATTTGTACTTCGGCCCTGATACAAGCTGCACGCTGTAAATCATGTCAACAAATCATGCCGTTATATTATCTTCAAGTACACAAGAACTAGGAACATGGTATAATAAATAACATGTTTATCAGTGGAGAGTGGTGTATGGGTTGTAAAGGGTAGAAACAAGTAACCTGCTGTCGTGCAGTTTATATGTCTGGCGACCGCGCAAATAGGGCCATTGTTTCACAGAATGCACTCGTAATGGGAAACAGTTCTGCGGTCATCCAGTTCCGCCATGTCAGCGCACAATACGCCTTGTCTTCCACAAAACGATCGCACCAGTTATGTAACATTTTACCATTTCATTAATCCAGGATTTGCATGAAGAATATTGCCAAATGAGCAATTGCTCAGAAACATGCATGCCTCACAAATCCCTGTATACAGTTTGAAATTAATAAACTAAAATTCTGCTATTTAATTCGAATACTAAAAAAAATAGATATATCTACAACTCATATTATACCTACACAAGAAAATTATACAAAGTAAATTATTCATGAGTAACTTAGTAGAAGCAATTTATTCAAATATATAGGGGTTATTCAACAGAATCATATTCATAAAAAAATATTAGTTAGAAAATATTTTATATATAATTTATTTTAATACTGGTCGAAAAATTAATGTTATTCAATTAAATAAATAAAAACACAGATTAAGTGTTATTATTTATTTAATTGGTAAACTTTTAAAAATCTTTTCATATTTATTATTGCAATATGAATGTTTGAATATAAATTTTTTTAATTATATTATTTTATGTATGTTATATGTATTGTTTTTCAGAGTGTTTGTTTCTGGAAGACATTTTTTATTCAAATTTAAGTAATTACATACATATATTTCGATATAGGTATAAATAAAAATACATTGCCTGAAAGGCCTCCCATTAGTGTTGGGAAATGGCTTAACCTCAGATTTCTGGGACCAAAATATGACGATTCAACCGAACTTATCTATATACATAAGTTAACCGTTAAGCCGGAATTCATCTTTAAACTTAAACAAAATATTATTTGTTTTATTAATAACAATTGAATCCGATTTGAATGAAATTTACTATGGTTTAATATGATAATATAACACATCATTTGAGTTAATATGAGTACCATCGCTTGATTGAAAGTGTAAGATATAACATAACCTATAAATATCTTTTTATTAAGTCAAGCAATAATATTTTTAAAAACATAACTTGAATGAATGTTTAATTTGGAGTATTTTATATCTCTTTATAAATTTCGATAATTTGTACAGTTTGGTCATAAAAAAATTCAAATCAATTTCTTCTATTTATTTGGTAAAATGCGAATCTAGTTACCCAGAAAATGTAAAAATGTGACTAATTAATTATTAATGTAATTATTACATTTAATATTTGCTATAAATTTATTTATTGAATCATTACTTACTCATTGTAAATAATAATCATAAGTATATTAAATTACATGAGTAAATATGTATACAGAGAGGTTTTTAACAGTATACATATCCCCTATGTATACATGTAAAATACCCAAGTCAAACGCATTGATGTATGTGTTTAGTTGCCTATAATACGCAACCCGAACCATCGATTCCTTCAACTAGGATAATTCAAAAAAACAATTAAACAATTTTCTATTTCTGTTTATGACAATATCGAAATGCACAATGTGGAAGAATTTTCGCGATCGTTCGAGTTACTGTCTTGCAGTTTCTGGTGGTCATTTCTAGCACTTATTCTAATTATTTATTTCAAGTTTATTGTTCTTCACTGTTACTTTTGTTTTTAAATTGTCTTAATAAAATCTCTTAATATTTTTTACCTGGAATTTCTCCATAATAATAAGTGATGTATTTTAAGGAAATTGCTTGTGACGGTACCGCATGCAGTGTTAGTCATGATTTACCTTCCAAAGAAAATGTTTTAGTTTAATTATTTTTAGAATCATCCTAACTGAGGTATCCGGCTACTATGAATTCATTGAAAACATGTTTTATCCTCCTCTAGTACTGTTGGAATTGTATACATTTTCGATCAAATATTTCAAATAATTAGAAGTTTAACGTTTTACGTTTAGTTGTGTGTTATAGGCAACTAAACATACACACCTTAATGCGTTTGACTTGTTTGACTTGTTTTTTTGCAGTTGTACAGTTCGCCTAATGTATACTGATAAAAAATCCTCTCTGTATATGTAAAACATATTTGGTTTATTTCACAAATTAAAGGATTAAAGGATAGAAACTGTTTGTGAAACAAACCAATTGTGATCTATTTATACGTATACCAAAGTATTTCTATATTTTTTCCAAGTATTAAATGATAAAGTTATTCAAGATATATTAATTAGATTTATAACTTCAATAAAAAAGAACTGTGATTCTATTTAATTTTAGTGAATATAGTCCATTATTAATTAAGGTTAAAACTATGTATAACAAGTAGAAACTTCAACTATTAATTATTTAGAGTTGTAATAATACCCATTTAATTAAAATACATTTTACGTTCCACGAACAAATTTTATGTACACAAAACATTTTTTTTCTGGGAGGGTATTCGAGCGTCGAACAGATCGGGACCGTGTGAGTTATGCGCTTCGGGGGCATAAAATTATTTCTTTGTGACTTTTCTATTTCATTAAATGCGCGCCGTATTTCACGCTCGGACGCCCGCCGCTACATTATTTACCAAGCAACAAACACTATTTAATTGATCAAAGCATCGCTCCATGAATTATTCATTCGCTCAATCATATAACGGCATTTACATACATTCCGAAACATAATATATAATATTATGTTGCTGTGTCTAAACAATATTAAGTCATATCCTGGGAATATTCCTCGCGCGTTATTGGATTACCGTATAGGTATTGTCTCTATTTTGCCATTAGCGTTCACTAGGTAAATAGAAAATTTAACTACATCAAAACAGTTTATTGATTGCACACAATGTAAACTTAACTGTTTTTGTTAATTTTGTTTGGCTTGAATAATACATTTAATAAATAGTGACAGTGCAATTTATTGCCTAATTTTCAAGTGAAATTATCGAATTTGTATCATACATATATTTGTGTTTGTATGTTATGTGAAGCAGCGACAATCCTGACGAGAATTGGCTTCGATTTTCATCACGAATTAATGGATAGTCCATAAAACTATATCATACTTCATTGCATTTTGTTGGCGGTGTCACATAGGGAAAACTTTTTTATTTTAAAAGATATTGAAAAACCATGGAGAAGAAAAAAATGTTCTTTAACCGTTTCTGCGTTATAACTGGAAGTTGACGAAGAGCCATTTTTCGATGGTGTCTATAACTTCGTAATTATCAAAAATTGAAAAATATAATAAATTCGTTCTCAAACCAAAATAATGTGCTGACTTTGAATATGTTGTCACATTTTATTTATCAGTTATAATCTCAATCTAAAATTATTATAAATTTTCATATGTGGCACCACCAAAATCCACCCTTCATATTTCGAACACTGTGAATCTTTTGACTATTGATAATGAACACATAGAGCTCGAAATGTACATATGTTACTCAAATAAGTGAAGTAAGGATTTATCATAGCTCATATTACATTTTTAGTTTGTTCTAGATGTATACAAAACTTTTATTTTTTGTCTGATTGCAAAATGTTCTTGATCAGATTATTTGCATTTTTGTGTTTTTGTTACCTGAGCCATACTTACAATATTATTTTTGGATTTTTTTATTTGCTGCATTTCTTTGTTATTTTGATTGTGTTTCTATGAAACTTCTAATATTAAAGTCTACGTATATTTTATCATTGAAGTAGTTCCACAGCGGTCTCATTGTCCTTACGATTCTAGTACTATTGTTTTTAATATCTGTTCTTTAAAGGTGAATTTTCTTTTAAGTTTCATACCAAAATATTTAACTACTCATTCCAGTTTCACTTTATTTCCGTCCAAATTGTCTTTCGTTTCTCCATCGTATATAATGTGCATTCATAGAGAGTAGACGTGTTCCCTGCAGCGCCGGTAAAATAGTTCATGTTCACGGTGATTAAGAATTGTTTAACACTGTTAAAGTGTAATCAGTATCAGTCTACTTGTGTTCATTGATATCCTATCTATAAACGGTCCAAAACCATCAAACAACTGTGAAATTCCAATCCAAAATAATATAATAACATGGGCATATTCACGGAAAGACAAACAACGGAGCTGAAGAGCGTAACCTTCGAGGCGATAAGAGAGAGTTTAAAAGATAAAACATTACTCGACGCACTCGCGGAAAAATTATCTGTCATTGTCGCGGAAAAAATGTCCGCAGAAATCAATAAATTGGAATCGAAAATAATAACACTAGAAAAAAGAATGGCAGAAACGTTAAAGGATAATGAACAACTTCGTTTGAAGATGGATGAAATGGAGCAGAGTAGCAAATTATGTAATTTACGAATCTGCGGCCTACCGGAACAGAAAAACGAAAACCTAGCGCAAGTAATTAATACATTGGTGATTGACAAAATTGATGTTGGAAAAATAGAGATCAGCCACTGTTTTCGCTTTGGACAATTCAACAAAGACGCAAAAAATCCTCGACCAGTTCTTGTAAAATTCTATAATGAGAATAATCGAAACAAAGTTTACATGAATAAAAGAAAACTAAAAGGCAGTAATTTAATTATAAACGAGGAACTTACTAAATCAAGATATACTCTTCTTAAATCAGCGCAAGATGTATTTGGAAAGAAGAGTGTATGGACCAACGATGGAATAATCTACGCAAACTTCAATGATCAGAAGCATCGTATTAAATCTACCGAAGATCTTCTAAATCTACAATGAATACCCGGCTTCTGCAGGAGTACTCTATAATTGTGTTATTTTGCATTGCTATATATTTTAAATATACGTGTAAAACTAAAATATCTGTTCTGTTCATTATTTTAATTGTTACTTGTAAATGGAACAAGATATTGAGACCGTTGTTTCAGAAATTCCAATGATAAATGACATTTTTCTTGAAGATCTTCACAAATGTCACTCTCACATAGAGAGTTTTACCAGGGAATGTAATGGGTTTACTATTCTGCAAACTAATATCCGCAGTGTAAGTAAAAACTTTGATAATTTATTGATTTACCTTAGCATAATTAATACATCTTTTGATATTATCATTCTGACCGAAACGTGGGTGTGTGAGGAAATTAATTACTTTAATATAGATGGCTATACATTATATTATAATAATAGTGGTATAAACAAATGCGACGGAGTTTTTGTATATGCTAAAAATAGTATGCCCCAAAGCAATGAAATTATATGTATTAACAACTTTATTTTCATGAGAACATGTGTAAAACGTTATGATATAGAGATTGCTATTACGTCGGTGTACCGAACACATTCCTACAGACCTGATGAGTTTATTCATTCCTTGAAAATATATGGGTCAAAATATATTACTAGTCGTTTTGAAATTTTGGCGGGTGATACCAATATTAATACTAAACTCGTCGACTCACATATTTCTAATGAGTACATAAACGTATGTTTTCAGTTAGGCTTACAACATTGCATCACTAAAAATACCAGAATAGATCAAAATTCCGAATCATGTATTGATCATATTTGTGTAAAAAGTAATGTAGATTTTAACAACATTCAACCAATAATATCCGGTAGCAAAATAAGTGATCATTTTCCTGTTATACTTTCATTAAATTTAGGTTATAAAAAAATTAAAAATAAAAGTAATGAAATTAAGGATTTAACATTAATCAATATGAATCAATTGAGAGAAAGTATAAGTGTAGTCAGCTGGGACTTTGTCTCAGATGCGGATATCAATAAAGCATTTTCAATGTTTATAGATTGTATAAAGGGTTGCATGAATAATGCGTCTTACAAGAAACGAATAAAACCTATATCTAGAAAACGAAAACCATGGATGACTAACAGAATAATTATTGAAATTAAGAAACGTGATGCAATCCACAAACTTTATTTAAAAAATAAAAATGACAATGACTTACACCTGCAGTATAAAATGATAAGAAATGTTGTAAACACTCTTATTAGAAAGGAAAAAAATATATTCTTTCAAAAGAAAATTCATAATACGAAAAGCATTAAAGAATTATGGAAAATAACAAAACAGTCTGTAAACATTGAGAAAGCAAAAACTAAAATAAACAGAATTATTACTTGCGATAATTTAACTGTAGTGAAAGACCTAGAAATAGCAAATGAATTCAATAAATATTTTGTTAACGTATCTACTGATATTATGAATAGTATAAATCCTGATCCGCTGTACGAATGCAATGTGAGTAATTTTGAAAAGTCGTTCTTTTTTATTCCTGTATTAGAAACCGAGATTACATCTATAATTAGAAACTTAAATTCTAATAAAAGTCCCGGGATAGATGGTATCACGGTAAGAATATTGAAGCAGGTTTCTGAATTTATATGTGGGCCGCTTAGTGATTTAATAAACAGATGTCTATCAGAGGGGTGCTTCCCAGACTGTTTGAAAACTACTTTAATTATACCTTTATACAAAACCGGTAAGGTCGATATCATGTCCAATTACAGGCCCATTGCGCTTACATCATGCATTTCAAAAATTTTTGAAAAAATTATAAAATTGCAAATGCAAAAATATCTGACTACACATAACCTACTATCCCCGAACCAGTTTGGATTCAGGGAAGGCTTAGGAACGGCAGATGCTTTGGCTACGTTAACATCGAATATATACAGAAATTTAGATTTGTCAACACCATCAATAGGTATTTTCTTGGACTTGGCCAAGGCATTCGATACTGTTAACCATTCTAAGCTGTATGAAAAACTGGATTTACTCGGGTTTAGGGGCCTAGCACTGCAGTTGCTTCAAAGTTATCTGACTAATAGATTCCAAATAGTTAGCATAAATGATGTAAAGAGCACCAAACGACAAGTCACATGCGGGGTACCACAAGGCTCAGTACTTGGCCCGGTACTCTTTATAATATATATAAATGAACTGTTAGGAATAAATACAGACTTCAAATGCATATCGTATGCCGATGATACAGTAATGTATATTAAAGGTAGGACATGGGAAGAGGTTTTTCAAATAGCCTCATTGCATTTGTCAAGGATTAAATATTGGTTAGATAATAATTATCTATGCTTAAATCTGAAAAAAACGGTCTTTCTCCCATTTGGTTCGTATATTAATTGCCTTCCTGCAACTAACAGTATTACATTGCATGAACCAAATTGTAATAGTCAAAATTGTAATTGTAGCATTAAAATAACTTCTGTAACGTCAACCAAATACTTGGGTGTAATCTTGGACTCACATATGAATTGGAATGATCATATTAATAGTGTTGTTTTTAAAATCAGAAAATTTGTTTATATGTTCAAAAAAATAAGATGTGTACTGAACAAAAAATCGTTATTGACGATTTATTACGGTTTTATCCAATCTGTCTTAAATTATGGTATACTGTTTTGGGGCTCCGCAAGTGAAGTGTATATGAAAAAAATAAATGCGGTTCAGAATATGATATTAAAAATTATGTTATCAAAAGAGATTCTGTATCCAACCACACAACTATATATAGATGCTAAGGTATTTAATATAAATCAGTTGTACTTTTTGAGTCTTTGTAAATACTTGCATACTCATAGATATGAACCTACAATTCTTCACCTACCAGAACACCATTACTCAACTCGAAACAAAGTGAATAATTTCTCAAATACCCTACTAACCAGAAAGGCTATTGGGCAACGAACATTTTTATACAATATACCACGCGTGTATAATTATTTGCTGGAGAGTAATCTATTACATTCTCACACTACTATCTCGATAAAGAATTTTATAAAAAATATTAAACGATTTCTGGCAAATTCAAACCAAGATAATGTGTCATTTATCATTGGAAGATAGAATGTATGTCCTGATGGACATGACACATGAAGTGCAAATAAGTATAACGTTTAAAAATGTTTCATTTACGTATAATTGAATATAGTGTTTTTTTTTATTTATCAATTCTCTTTTTTTGTAATATTAAATTACTGCGAATTTGTCTACAAGCTATTAAGCTTCGACAAATTTGCAGATAATTATTGGGGATATATATTTTTATTTTTAAGTTGTACTTTATTTAATTCTCTATGTTTTTTCAAATACCTTATATATTATGTATTGTACTGATTTGTTACATTTTAATTGAGCAATTAAATAAAATAATAAATAAAAAAAATAAATAAATTTCAAAATTTGAATTTCCGTGAAAAAAAAAAGTGATATACTTTTCTTGGTAATTTTGCTATGATGAACGCATTTGGAGCATTTTTTATATTTACCATCGTACGTATACGTTTCTCATTCATGATTATGACAGCGCTATCTGCAATTTTAAATATGGTAATTTCTGTGCTCGTGTTATGTTCGGCATATTTCGCACTAAAATGTTAAATAAAATTGAAGAGTCGCCGATCTCTCGAAGAGATCTTCTCTTGATATGAAGTTCTTTATAATCTCTCGCAACATTCTGTAACCCATCCAGTTACATAGTAATTTAATTATTTATATATTCTGTGTAGTAAAAGTTGCATATCTTTAAGATTAAGACACCTCTCCATACTTTGTCGTACGCCTTTTGGTTAGACCTGTCAAAGACGCTGTTAAAGGAATTTCAAATTGTTGCATTACTTGCTTATTTGATCCTAAACCAGAACTGAGCTTAAGATATAATTTGTCTGTTTTTAGTTCATCGTTAATAACCTTTTCGATTATCTTTCTTATGGAGGAAATAAGAATAATCGGACGATAATTAACTAATAGTGTTTTTGTTGGTAACACATCACATATTATTATATGTTGGCACAACTGACAATAACAAGTTCTCATGTTGTAAGCGCATGGCGAACACGAGGCAATAAATCTATATTTAGTTAAAAATAGTGTTTGTCGTACACTTTTATTTTATAATAATAATATATTTATTTACGGGAGACCCCATTTTCTACAAAAATAATACAATGTATAATATAATCACAAAAAATAAACTATAATTAACATTATTGATATAAATTAATAAATATAAAAAAAAGATAAGAAACAACAAAATAAGAATTAAGTAGTTGTAGAGTGAATTTTTAAATTATTTTAGAAGGATTGCAGGGAGTCAGAGAATAACTGGAACTAACTGTATTAGATGAAATCATTCGCAGTTTTCATGATTCTCGATTAGCTGTTGTTGCGGGCGTAGTTGATAAGATGCGTCCGAAAAAAATCTATTCTAGATAGCTCCGGACAGTCAATTTTATTGTTAATCAGCTTATATAACAGGCACAAATCCGCAAACATTCGTCTGTTTTCCGAGGTATTCAGTATGCCCTTCTTTATGAAATTTTGAATATTTTGAATCCTCTCGATAGAATTAATACCTGCTTGTGAATGATGTGTCCAAATGGCATCTGGTCAGGGAACAGAACAATATCTTTAAAGTATGATAAACAAATCCCCAGATCGATTTGCTTTGTTACAAATAGAAGAAATGTAATTTTTAAAAATTTAATTTTGAATCAAATAGTGTACCTAAATCATTTATATATATATATATATAAATATATATATATATAAATTTATATATATATATATCTTTTTCTTCTTTTATCTTTATTTCTGAGAGATACATTAAATTACATTACAATATTTGCAACATTACATTCATAAACATCTAGTTAAGCCTCAGAAAATGGCTATCGACCATCGGTCTTTCTGTCTATCTTTGTCAAGTTCTTGTCTTTTTATTCAATCGTCATGATTGCGTCATTGTATAAGTTCTCTAAATTAATTGAAATGAATTGTTAGTGAAGGATAGGCATATTTAGGATTGATGTTAGGATTACGAGGTATGCACAGGTGTTTTATAATAGGAGCTATATGAGGATTTGTGGCGAATTTTAATGAAAGAATTTCAAATGTGTGTTTAATAGTGGGAATTTTGCATGTTTCGTAGAGGAAAGTATTGGACAGTAAATCGTTTATTATACTTAGTCTTTTTAAAACATTTTTATTAAAGTGATACGGATACAAATCCTAAACATTTTTGTAAAAAAATGGATTGATTCATTGTATCGAATGCTTCGGAAAATTCCGTATACAGTGCATCGACTTGATAGTTTTGTTCCTCTAAGCATCCAAGAGAGATTGCTTGTATAGGAGTAAATTTGATACCATTGAACGTCCTTCTATAAAACCATGTTGATGTGAGGAAATGACTTGACAATTATCATGGATGTCACCATAATAATTGTTTTGCCACCATTGCATCTAATAACTTTGGAATCACTGATTCTACGCATACTCCTCTATAGTTTTCAATTATATGCCGATCACCAGATTTAAAAATTAGTTTAATATCCTTCCATTTACTAGGGAATTTTCCCGATGACAAAAACTTTGAATATATTCCGAGTATTGGTAGTGTTAATGTGTAAACACAATTTTTAACAATATTGTGGAAGTGGTCGTATCCAGGGGCCGTTTTTTATTTAATTTGTTTTATTTATACTTATACCAAAGTATTTAAACTTGTTTGTTATGTATTTTCTTCCTGTCTAATCCATTTTTTTTAGAATATTATTGGGGATTATGGCTTCTTCCGGTGCTTTCTATTTAGGTTAGACCCAAGTTTACGTGCTACACCTCATATTTCGTTGTTTTCGAAAAAAAGCCCTATAAACGGGTATTTTTATGATAAATGATGATCTTACGAGTTGATTTTTGGTGGTTTTCGGGTGTTTAGACTTGTATTTTTTTCACAATTCGGCTCGAAAGTCGGGAGGTTATGTCACTGATTTTCCGTATTTCCATGACAATAAAAACCATCCTGTTGTTATTTTCCGCACCTATTTACACTAGTGTTACACTTCAGCACGCTTTTATCGTGTTAAAACGGCATTTAATAAGGAAATTATTGAATTTAATTTTCACAAAACTACGTCATCCGCACGTCATTCATTGAGCGTACGTTCGACGGTGAACTTGCGTTTTGCGTTTTCATTTGTACATTAGTTCACAACACAGACCATAGATGGCCAACGGAATGGTGCTCTACATTTTTCTCTCTCATTTAGTTGAAACTGTTAAATATCCGCCCTTTTTTTTTCGTTTAATTTATGCAATAATAGATTAATAACCCTTTTTAATGTTCGCTTTCTATCTTCAAAACCTTTTATTTACCTAACCTATAGATCGCCTTTTTTTATGTAATAACTCTTTTTAATGTTCGCTTTCTATCTTCAAAACCTTTTATTTTCCTAACCTATAGATCGCCTTTTTTATGTAATAACCCTTTTTAATGTTCGCTTTCTATCTTCAAAACCTTTTATTTTCCTTACCTATAGATCGCCTTTTTTATGGAATATTTAATCTATTATCCAAACTCCTATTTTTAAAAGAATGTTAATTTAATCTATATAAAAATAAAACAGTATGTAAATTGAATTAAAGATTTCTTAATTTTTGTGGTGGCTCTGAAAAGAGCCGATTTTTTGAAATTCTGTGTCCTCCACTCAAGGATCCCGTGTGGCTGGAGTAAAAATTTGTTTCACTGCTTCCATAAAGCAGCAAAATACATTATTGTTTTTTGTCTTTTTCCTCCAAATGTATTCAAAAAGATACATATCGAATTGTCCCTTGGCATGTTTTCTTGGGAGAGACCGTTTAACGGCCCCCCATGTGCCTTCAATTGTGTTGGTGTGGGTGCCTGTTTCGGGGTCCTTAAAATGTAGTGAGTGGTTAACAGTGAGGTGTTTATAACCCTCTTCTCCTAAACAACTGTATGCTCTCCAACGGTCACTAATTACTGTGGTACCTGGTCTGATAAAACGTTTAATAACGTCTAATAAAACATTCTTACTTCTTTCATTCACCACAGTCATAAAACATGCATTACTCTCTCGTTCAATTCCTCCAAATACCCATTTTCCTTCCACTCTTTTTCCTCTATTATACTTCCTTTTACCAAACTTACTTTCATCTATTTCCACAGTCTTTCCTTCACCTCCAATCATAATATTCTCTGTCACACATGCCTCCATACATACTTCTCTGCAAAAACTATTCCAGTCAGAGACTGTTTGTTCTGCACATTTAATCTCATTCATTTTTTCTTTATTCGTAGCTTTCATACACCATAAATATGTTAAATGTAAAATATCATTCATTCCTAATTTACTTTCAGCAAACCATGACCCTTTCCTTACAGTTCTCACAATATTATGCGCATTCTCTCCTCTTTTCTGACACCGCCAAACATATCCGTCATTTACATCCTTTCGTGCAACTAATTTCATTTTCTCATTACATTTACAGCATTCATACTCATTCGCAATCAAACCCTCACTCATTAACCATTCAATCAATACCCTTTTATCAGCCAGGTCCACATGTAAAAAGTGTGTGTTAAATTTCTCCATTTTTTTTGTGTGTAATGCGAGCACGTAAGCAGAGAAGGGACTAAACAAATTTTTCTGACAATTTTCGGTGACTCGTAATCGCCATCTCGTGGTCGTAAGTCGTATTATACTGGTTGTACGTTCTTGATATGAAACGTCTGATATGAGCGTTGTAACGCAGCCAACTTCACGGTGATGTGTAGCCCGTATTCTAGAGTTGAGCCTCTATTTATTATTTTTTCGTTTCTATCCTTTCTTACAAATTCTCTATTTAGACCTATTATTTTTTTAATTTGGCCTGTTTTTTAAGTTTAAAGTAAATCTTAACGTAAACGGGAGACATGGAAACAAATACTGCCAAAACTGGCTGCTATAGATCTGTAATATAGACAGACAGTAGTCAGCACGGTAATAAGAATAAACTCGATACTGCTGTACACTAGCAAACAGGGTCAAATGAGGATCCTGCAGATGCTTGGAAACAGTCTCACTAAGATGGACCGGAGGTATTCGTCGGAAATGTCTTCTTAACACACATTCCTACCAATGACAACTGGATTTAGGGTATGGTATCAAATAGAAACTGGGTTTTCACGAATGGCTCAAAGACAGGTAACAGAGTTAAAGGAGGTGTCTTCTCCAAAGAACTAGACCTCAAACTATTCCTCCTCTTCCCTACACGCTTCTAGGAAACGCAGGTAGAGGTAGGGTTGTCCGCAAGGCGGTAAGTATGCCGATTAACACTGACAAAAGGTTTACATGCCATTTAAGGCCCATTGTGTTATGACATTAGGTGAAAATATACTTTTCTCCTACATAAACCTCTAAAACCAGTTGGCGCTTCTAATGTAGTTGACTAGGCCTCCCATCTCGAGTGGTACAAAGAGTAACGTAATGGTTGACGAACAGGCATGCAAAGGTCAAAAATTCCAGCTATTATACACCTGATGGAACAAAAACTTTAGAATAGTATAAGACGAATTCATTAAAAAAATACATTCCTTGTAACGATACAACTATGGAAAAAACTCGACATAGCCAACAGAAAAAGATAGATAGCGTTAAGCAGAGTCGATATAAGGATGGCCGTAGGTATAATTACTGGCCACTGACACCTAGGAAAACAAGAAAACTATGTGGCAATGACGCAACAGGATTTTGCCGGTGCTGCAAGACGAGGAGGAAGAAGAGACAGTTCTTCACTTCCTTGGTTAATGCCCCACCTTAGAAGGGAATAGAGTACAATTCCTAGGAACGACGCATATTAACGAGTTGACGGCCCTCGTACCAAGATGGGATCCTATATAAACTTCTAAAACCAGTTGCAGTTCCTAATGTAGTTAACTGGGCTTACATTGGGAGTTCCAACTGGTTTTAGAGGTTTATATAGGATGTGGTAACATGATAGACTTATCTAATATCTCCCGTTCGATCCTCTCAATCTTTGTTGATTTTGTCAGTTCCAATCTCACGTTTTCTTTGGACGAGATCACGATTTTCTTCACCTTTTCAACAAATTTAATAGAATTATTGTCGGTTTCTGGTTCTGTGACAGAGGTTTCGAATCTATTATAGCTGTTACTGAGAAAATTTTCGAATTAAGATACTGACGAATTGTTACTTCATTTAAATTTTCATTGTAGTTGATGATAAATTCGTCCTAAATATCTCTGAGACGACCAAGGCCTGTGTTTAAATCTATCATGACTCCCGGGGCAAGCAATCTAATATTAATAATGTTGTGGATTGACTTATACATGGTTATACTCGCCTTGTTTGTATTTGTATGCCCATGAAAACTTTCGTCCTACGAACATACTGTTTCTATTCTATGGCTCCTCTAAATCTTCCAATAACTCAAACCGTTGCAATTCGCAGTAGTACTGCTATGAAATAACACATATCTATTGTATAATCTAATAAGCGCAGGGTAAAAGCTCGGAAAGTAGTTGTTTCAATAGATGTTTGTAATACTTATTATGTAAGAAATTTTTTGCAGTTGGAAAAAGGGATTAAACGAATTTTATTGATCATTGCCAGAAATTTTCCTTTTTAATTTCATTGTAATTTAAATAACAATTTTTTAATTATATTTTCGTAAGCATCTAGGAACCTCCAGACTTTTATATTTATTAGGTGCTTGCATGTATTTTGATCAGCGACATTTCTTCGTGGAAACGCAAAGTATCAATACAAACAATATAACTTAACTATAAAATTTGTTGTTTTTGACACTTTTCTATATAAAATAACTGTTTTTATTATTTAGTATTATTGATTTATTCAGTATATACAGACGCTAATCATGGAACGCTCAAAATTTCATTTTCGACATTTACTACTGTTTTTGTTTGATTTTAAGGAAATACCAGCCGAAGTCTATAAAACGCTTATAGAGACTTATGTTGATGCTGTTCCGTGATATTCCTGTTGTTGGTTTTGGTTTTAATGATTTAAAGGTGTTGATTTTGATGTCAATGACGGAAAACGGCCTGAGGAGTCAAATAAAACTTATTTTACAATAAATTGCAAGTCTTATTGGACGCAAACCCGGTTTAAACTCACAAAGAATCTTCAAACAACTTAGCAGTTGATTAATCAACTGTCTCCAGATGTGTATATGCTATGGGAAAGATACAAAAGTAAGCTAGAACATGAATTGGCGGTAAATGCCATTTCGATCCGATTCAACATTATGGTTTTATTGCTTGTCAAATCAGTTTTCTGTCGCGTTTTGTAACTAGCGATGAAAGGTCGATCTACTACGAAAATTCCAAGGGCATGTGTTAGTCTGATCTACATCGACATCGAAGTGTAATATTCATGACCATGAATTTTTGCTGTGCATATGGTGGAATTACTATGGTGTGATGTATTACACATTGCTAAAACGTAATAAAACTCTTATTACATATATTTGGCGATGTTATTTGAACTAATTGAACGATTTATTGTTGCAAAAAGACCAGCAATGATGATGTAACAGACATAAATTCATCTTCAGCATAACAACGCTCGGCCACAAGTTGCAAGAGTTGTGAAGAATACACTGTTGCAGTTCGAATGGGAACCTTTACCGCACCCAGCGTTCTGATTACTATTTGTTCTTATCGAGCTTGGTTGTCACAGTGTTTAGAAATGCCAAAGAAATGCGAAAGTGGATCAATGATTGGATCGCGGCTAAACTAGCATCGTTCTTTGGACACGGTTTTTTTATAAAGATTGCTAAAAGTTGTAGAAAACAATAGCAAATATTTGTTGCACAAAATTTTTCTGAATAAATGCCTTTTTAAAGTTAAAAAATGGCCAGAATACATGCAAGCTCCTAATAATTGCTTTTTATTTCAAACATCTTCAATATTTTCTGAATTAGAGTAGGGTTCTTTGGTATTTCTTTAAAAAATATGTGGCAGTCACTCCGCGTGGCATCAAGCTGATTGATTATATATGATTGAAATATTATTTTCAAAAAATGTAGTTTCAAATCATTTCCTCTTGCCCCCTGGCATTCCAAATCTCGTTACTGGTATTTTAGAATTTTAATGATTTAAGTTTTTTGTGACAACCACTCTAAAAGCCTTTTTTTATGTGGATATTCATTACAATTTTGGATATTAAGTTAAAAAAATGCAGTGTGATGCAGTAGATCTCCCTTCTGTACTTCCTTGCGTTTTTTTTTCTTGGTTACTTGTAGGCAAACATTTAAAAAAAATACTTTAGACATTTAAAAAATTGCTGGGTATTCATTTGTCTCTGTTTCGCTTCAACTAGATTTAATACTTCTTTTTATATTTCGATTTTTGATTACTTTAGAAGGTAAATGGAATATATCCTTCTGCCATAAATTTCCAAAGTCCATTCCTCGCGTCTATAGTTCTGACACTAAAATGTTTGTGATCATATGTGATCTTATGTGTTTGTAACAAAACATAGTATCAATTCTTCAATCATGTCAGGACTGATTACTATATTTAGCATTACTGGAATGAATAGAAAACAGTATTCATTCCACTTGGTCACAGTTATTTAAATATATTAAATAAAAATGATTTGAAAATAATTAATAAATTATTTCCACATTTAGCTCTGTGACTATTGACTTACTTACTTAAGTACGTTAAACAAATGCACATTAAAACAACTACTTCCCGGGCAAATACCCACGCTGGACTTTGAATTACATAATGTACACCTGCTGCTGCATATCAATAAAATATTGCATAATGCAACAAAATTTTGATCCGAGAAATTTAATATAACTGATTTAATTTTGCTGAACATCTTTAAATTGTGTAAGGCATAGCTGTACTGACGAGGGATAGATCCCGAAACACCTGTCTGCAGATGGCCTTATATTAAGTAACGTTAATTTTTGTTGTTTTTGCATAAAATTTTTCTCGGATCAAAATTTTGTTGCATTATGCAATATTTTATTGATGTGCAACAGCAGGTGTACATTATGTAATTCAATGTCCGGCGTGGGTATTTGCCCGGGAAGTAGTTGTTTTAATGTGCATTTGTTTAACGTACTTACGTAAGTAAGTCAATAGTCACAGAGCTAAATGTGGAAATAATTTATTAATTATTTTCAAATCATTTTTATTTAATATATTACTGGAATGATATGCACCTACTATGGATTCAGAATTAAAAGTTTTGTTTTAATAACTTAATTTAAGTGGATGTTAGCTTCAACACTCATCATCATTAAGGTTTTATCGGTATCACACAAAATATTTTCGCGAAAATATACCAAGTAAATTCGTGACTTTATACATATTTACACTTTATGCTCGAAATATATTAATAAATTATATAAAAAAATAAAGAAGTGATAAAAGGAATATAATATAAATATTAATATATTTGCGGAAATATTTTGAATCGTTCACATTCAATTCCGATATAGTGACTAAATTGGTATAGCAAGCTGAGTTGAAAAAAAAAAAAAAACAGTGCTGAATTCCCAAACTCTTTGATTTATTATGTAAAATAGCTGAGAATAAATTTTTATACATTAAAAAGATGTATTAAGTTTCAACATATTGTTTTAAAAGAATATGTGGTGAATAAGTCATTAATAAAATTTGTTGTTCGTATAATTTATTCTATCCATTTACCACAAGCATTCTAAACTTTCGCCCATATAAATTCTCTAAACGAGAAGAATCTTAATGTGGTGCGGGAATTATAGTGGTGGCTAAAGGGGAATAGAAGAGCGAGAGGGTGAAAAGCAATTATTTTCATTGTCGGTAATGGGCTCGGCCGTGGATATTGGAAAGAAATAAGCCGGAGCCGAACGAAGGGATGGGGCTGCGAAGGCGGCGGCGGCAGAAGGGGCTCCAGAGACGTCATATTTACACATCGAGAGGAAACAAACAATCCGCGAGTTCAGGTGCGAGAGGAGGGCGTCTAATAATTCACAACCCCCTGCTGCCGCCGCCGCCGAATTCCGAATACCGAATTCGGAATTCTTGATTCCGTGTCGCCGTTCGTCTTCCGCGTTTCGTATTAGTGTTGGTTCAGAAAACAGCCCCCACTCGGGCTCCCGGGCCCCGGGAATGCCATAGATAACGAAACTCCGCCCGGTATTTGGCGTGTCGACGAAAATATGAAAAGTTACTGCTCTACACCCACGTACACTTGCACTTACGCCTAGTACACACATCTGGATACGTTCTCATGTATGCATCTATTTTAAATAAAGTTGTTTCTTTTGTTGCCTTTGATTTATTCATATTGGCGAGATTAATGTACGTGACGTTGGCTTTAGACGTATTCTGTAATCATAACTCTTCAACATAATAAATCTGATACCTACCAGAATGTACAAACATATGTTATTAGGAATAATAAAACAAATTATTTTACATAAGAAATGAAAAACAAATGTTTCAGATTTTCTGTTAAATAACTACAATTTATTCTAATTAAAATGAAGGTTAGAAAAAATGCAAGCTATTTTCCTATTGATGCTATAAATGCCATCAATAGGAAACAATTAAAATTGATTACCATACCCAAACAAAATTTCCATATTCAATTTTTTGTTTTGTCAATGAGAAATGAATAAAATGTCCGTGCACTGGACGCCAACTTCAGGGGACAGCAAATTTAATCGTAACAGCATGTACACCACCCAGTGCTTCTGCGATTTTGTGATGCATTTTTTTCCCTAAACTACGTTTGTTATTGTCAAGAGCCAAGAAAAAAACTATCGGGAGCGGGATATATATATATATATATATGTATATATAGGGTCCTGCAAAAGTGCGTCGGGCTTTCCTAGCGCCTTTCCTGTGAAAAAACAGAAAATGTTTCGTACAAAAAGTTATTGATTTAAAAATCTTTATGGCGTAAAATTATTTTCAAACATACAGGGTGTCCCAATTTTGCGGTATAACAAAAATATTTGTTTTTTTTTAATGGAACACCCTGTATTTATTCAACTTTTCTAATGACAATTTTCAACCTCTACATTGTTGTCCATTTAGTTTTTTATTATGTTACAGTGTTACCAATTTACAATTTTTTTCTCCAAGTATCATGCATAAGCAAGCTTAACTTTAAAAAATCGTAGCGACCTCGTTTTTTGAAGGTAAGAATAACTTTTAGCAAAAATCTCAGTGTGGTTAATTAGTAACGTTTTATTAATGAGCAATTTAAATTTAGTAGTACAGGGTGTTCAGAGAAACATGCCAAACTTTGCAAATTTCAAAGCGGTATAACCCATTTTTTTTTAAATGGAATGCTCCCTATTTTATGTTATTATTCCATAGGTCTTTTTCTTCTCTTCAATTTGATGAGGCATATCTTATGTCTAAACCCCAATTCAATATTTTTCACAAAAGTATGCATTTAATTACATTTCTATGCACTGTAGTGGGCCATGCTGCGACGAAACAACTGTCAAAATGTAATATGAGTGTCATTGTTTTACTATGTCGAAATTCGAAACGTTAAGACAGGGTATGTTTGAAAATAATTTTACGCCATAAAGATTTTTAAATCAATAACTTTTTGTACGAAACATTTTTTTGTTTTTTTCACGGGAAAGGCGCTAGGAAAGCCCGACACACTGTTGCAGGACTCTGTATATATATAAAATCACAGATAGCGCCGAACAGGGAAAGCATATTGGGGATAATCTGAAATAGTGGCTTGACGGAGGAAGTAAACGGTTAGTCTCTGCCGCAACTTCCGAAGATTATGTTCAAATAGAGGTTATTTTTTGCATTTTGCACGACCAAGCTGATCAAGATTTTTCATCTACCACCTCAAACAGTCTATGAGTGTATTAACACAAAAAATAATAACAATAGTAAAAACAACAAAAATTATATATATACAAAAAAAAAAGAAATTGACAAAGCAAATACAAAAAAGAACAATATAGTCAAAGTGATAATAATAATAATAAAATATACAAAATATAAAAAAGAAGCAGAAATACTAGACTTACTTATTTATTGTAGCGGCGAGGTTGGTGGAGGGGTACGTCTTTTATATCCGAGGATTAACCCTCATCCCCACCGACCGCTTCAGGACGAAACGGTGACAAAAAAAAACAATTATTTTTAATCTAATTAAATCTTGAAGTAGATCAACGTGTGTGGATTGGAAATGCACTTATTTAACATTTATCACACACGTTCATCACTTGCGAAACGGTGAAGTAATTAATAAAAATCGAAATAATTCAGAATGGGTAAGTCCGACATTGATGTGACATATATCAATAGATTTACAATTGAATTTTACTTCTATTGATATGTGTCTTGTGGTTGTAGATATTTTTTATGAGTAATAAACATTATCTAACACTGACGTTGTGTCAAATAACTGTGTCTGGATGAAGAAAAGTTGTGATTTGTACATCAGAGTTTGTTGATAGTTCATCCAGACACAATTCACGGTGTTATTGTGGTATGTGTTTCGAATGAAACTCTCGTTGGGAAAAGCGCGAAAATCATCATTTGTTGTATGCTGTAAACAATTTTAAATTTAGTCTTTATTTGACGATTTGGGCAAAAATTATTCGAGAAATTAATCGAGTAAATATTGAAATTCAAATAGAAGATATAATCCTCGCCATTTTTAAGGACAGCCTGACAAAACATTGCAAAAAATGAGAGACATTTCAATGGAATATTGGATAAAAGAGGTTAAAGTAGTAGCCGAAAAACATAGTGTTGAGTCTGTTCTGCCAAATAAACGATTTCTGAAGCGCAAAAGACAATTTGATGAATTGTGTGATGAAAAACGAACACTTCATTCTGCTTTTTCGTAAGGCGATATAATGGTATTTTATCGAATCATGTCGGAAATTAAAAAGTAACTATCTTTTTTATTAGGTGCGCAACCTTAATGTAAAAACATGGTTTCAAATGATTCATTCAAAATATCCACGAATGAAGCCATTTTGAAATGTCTTCATATGAGTGGAATTGCTGCTTAATCAGACCAAGTGCAATCGAACGGAAAAAGTAATAATCAATCGGATGGCGCAATATCGGGGGAATATGGCGTGTGGGGTAGGACTTCCTATTCGAGCATTTCTAAGTAGATTTTAATGGGTTTGGCAACATAAGGCCGAGCGATGTCATATTGTAGAATCAATTTTTCGTGCCACTGCTCGTATTGTAACAGCCTTGCGCGCAGTGTTCGGCCCTTCGCATTAATTGAGTTCGATACCGTTTACCAAAGATGGTTTCCTTCGGTTTCAACAGCTCATAATAAATAACACCGCCCTGGTCCCATAAAATACACAGCAAAACCTTCGCAGAATGAATATTCGGCCGATTCGACGACGCGCAATGAAGAAGCACGACCGGGAGTCCCTATGATTTTGTTGTCTTTGGGTTGCTATAATGAATCCATTTCTCATCACACGTAACGATGCGATAAAAAAAACCTTCCTTTTTGTCGCTCCAGCGTTTATAGTCGAAAAACGACGCTCAACGTCTCTCGGCTTCAAATCATGAGGAACCCAAATTCCTTGTTTTGGAATTATTACCAATACATGAAATCGCTTGGAAATGGCTTGGCGGGTAACTCCTGATGGTGAAGCAAGCTTTTTTGCTTTTGGTACGGTTCCTCATCGAGTAGCCTCCAATTCAGCATTTTCGAAGGTTTTTGGCCTTCCTTCACGCGTACGATCGTCAACATCGAAATTACCTTTTTTGAAGCGACGAAACTAATCACGGCACTTTATTTCACTTAGAGCAGCATCTTTTTTTTTCGAATGAAAGAAGAAAAGCAACACTTCCCGTAAATGACTATTATATAGCACAAAATCAGACATTTTCACAAAACCAAAAGTATATGACGCAACAACAAAATCACTAATGTGTCAAAACTGTTTGTTTACTATATGTCTAAGGTTGGTTCATGACTTTTGGTTATGTCACAATCGTCCAGCACTTACTACTGGAGCTATCTCTTAAAAAACAGCGGAAACTCAGTTGCTTACTTAATAATTCATTCATTAAATCCGAAAAATCGGTGATCGGACAGGTCGTTTAGTATTTTGGACTGCGCATATTTTTCACTAAACATTCTCTATGTAGGGTATCCCATAAACAAATGAACACACAAAGATATATTTTTTTAAATGGAACACCCTATATATTATTAGATATTTGGATTCTTTAGATATATACGAAAAGTGTCCAAAATTCTCTTAGTAATCGAAAATATTTAATAATATATAAGGATGTTCTATTTCAAAAGTGGTAACTTTATATCGGATTTTTTAATGGGACACCCTGTATATACAATTTTCAATGAAAAAGATGCGCAATTAAAAATTCTAATCGACCTATTCGAGTATTTTTCTAGAAAATATTCAGCTGCAGATAAAATGAATGTGTTCCTTTCATTATGAATGCACTGTATAATAATATAGATACAGGTACTGGTCAAATAACTATCTGCCAATGGACTTTCTGCATCTTTATTCTAATTTGTATTGATGTTCTTATTATATGCTTATATGCTTTGCAGTGTCCAATAAAAACACAAGAAATACAAACAGATCAGGGTATAATTTAAATATATATTTTAATTATCGTATAGTTGATTTATAAATGAAAGTATAATTGTGGAATCACTTTCGATTTTATTTTTTGTTTTTTAGTGTATATTTATCGTATTTGGCTTAATAAAATAACTATGCTTTAAAGATGTAGTAAGGAATTTTACAATAATAAAATCTATACTAACTGAGTATTTCAAATATAATTTAAAACACTTCATATTAAAAAAAAATATTTAAAGAATCTAGTCAATCCACTAATGCCCGTTTGCACCGATTTTACTTTAAGGCCTCCTTAGTTAAGGGTTCCTTAAAAGTTAAGGAAAGAATAGTAGAGATTGGATTGCACCGCTCATATAAAATCTCCGCTTAGTTAAGGTCTCCTTAGTTGGGGGAAAATCTAGTGGAAAGTCAGTACCTAACTTCATGTCGTCTATTATTCTCGCTTTCTAACCTTGAAATCATAGAAAATTATTATTAATTTTAGAAAATCACAATTATTTGGGATAATTATTACCGTTATAAACATTATAGTAATCAAAAGAAACTTTAAATAATATATTTATTTAAGAATGTATACATTTCGTCATTTTTTATAACATTATCGTTCGATTTCTCTACTTTATACGTTATCTATACATTTATAGGTTAGAATCAGCCGTACGTCAACGCTAAGGAAGCCTTAGTGAAGTTAAGCCGCCAACATCGGCGGCTTAAATTTAAGGAGACCTTAGACATCGTGCGCGCGCGGTGCAAACCAAATGTCATAAGTTATGGATTACTTAGCACTAAGGAGTACTTAAACAAGGCGGTGCAAACGGGCATAAATGATTAATTTAATCTTACAAACGATTAAAACGGAGCAAAAACGCATATTCACACTCACATTTGCATTTGTGATATATATAAAGATGCTGGATATCAAAATGGTTCTGTGAGTATAATTTAAAAATGAAATTGACACAATTATTTGACTAATTTATTTCAGTTAATGTACGCCTAAAACTTGATATTGGTCCCATTAAAAGGATACGAATATAATATAATGAACACAGACATTCCAATAAATATGTGACTTTTCCTTCCACCTAATAAATTCTTATTTATGATGTGGATGTATGGCCAAGCTTATGTCAGACAAGGTTTAAGCTTCGTGAATTCTTAAGATACGTGAATCCAATCATAGAGTATTATCATGGAGTAATGTATTTCTTGCTCCATGGTTTCTAGTAACAATTTCATAAATAGAGTAGAAATGTATTATGTCATTTTATTATGAAGCGTGTAAGTTAGTAATGCTAAATGATTTACAAACGATTTAAATTAATCCTCACGCTTAACTGGCGTAATTATAAATACAAACGAGTCCTAAGATGAACCCCCAAGTAAATCCTTAATGCAATTCATATCATCGCTGCCCTTATCTATGGGCCAGAATTCACGCGTGCCCATCGGTGTCTCTTTTTACGACTTTTAAAAGACCAGAATGCGTGCAGTATGCGGGCGAGGTTTTTTTATGACGTCAGGTCTGGAAGCTTATCTCAGTATGGCGAGGCACATTTCATTTATCTTCTTCACGGTTGACTGGTGCCACTCCGCCACTCGGCGAGCTTTCTCTCCCGTCTCCTTCCCATGTTCCGTCTCCCGATTCCTGCTGTTCCCCTGTTCCCGTTCGCCCTCCCTCGCGCGGCCCTCTCCCCTTGCTCAACGCGAATGTTGCTATTAATATCATTAAACATTAGGCAGGACGCCCGAATTTACGGTACCGGCTGAATAATGATGTCGGAAGATGTTATCTTTTAAAAATATCCACCGCTTATAAACACCAGCGACGTTTATCACCTAAAGTGCTGTTTTTAATAATAAGTTAAGGGCTTTGAGATTAAACTTATTTTCGCTTTAGTTTTTTTATAAATAACGAACCCTTATAAAAATATATAAACATATGATAAAATATTTTAAATTATCTCACAAATACGACTATTTATTCTAGAGTTTATTGGACTCAGGACTCATCATCTTACTACATCGAAATACAATGATGCGGCTTGAAAATGAAATTGATAGATTTGATTTTACCTGAAATATATTATTTAATTGTTATTTTGTTAACCAATGGATAAAAACTCCTGATATCGCCAAGAGATTAAATTTGTAAAATTCGACCATTCATGGTAATTTTAAACAGTTAAGTTTAACTTGTTAATTGTTAAAGCTTCCACTTCGTTGTAGATGGTTTATTATAAGTTTTTATTTATTGATACTAGATTTATTTTATGGTAGAGATTTCTTTGTTTAAAACTGTTGGATTTAGGGGGATATTAAATGCTCTATGTATCATAGAATTGAACACAGACATTTTATGTTTTTGAGGATCGTCGGATGCGGTATATTTCAAAGGTTATTAGAAGCTTATATATCATCGACGTATCTAAACCACACTTTGATATGTTTTTTTTTTACCTAACGGAGTAGCTAATATGATGTTATTCATGAAAATTTCTGCTAGCAAAGGACTCAATGGTGAGCCCATTGGAAAGTCTTCTGTCTGTTTGTAAAATTTGTCCTCGAATGACAGGTAGTTGTTATTAATTATTATTTCTAAAACATTTAAAAATTCAGTTTTTAATGTAGTATTAATTTTTAACTCATGTTTAAGTTTAATCTCAAAGCTCGACATATGGGTTCCTCATCTTTTTACAAGAAAATGTTCCGTCGCATTGACGTTTGTGATTTGCTTCTCAAACGCCAAAAAAAATATTCATTTTTAAGCGTATTACCACTGGGAATGATAAATAGGTTGTTTATAACAATATCAAGCGCAAAAGATCTTGGAGTATAAAAGATGAACCGGTTTAAAGCACTTAGAACGCCAATATTTACCAATACAAGGTTATGGAAAATGTTTGGTAGGGTTTTTAAGGAATCGTCTATTTTAAGCTTCTAATAATAACAATAATAATATAATAACGTTGCTTGCTGAAGGAATTTAATAAGAATCTTTAAATCTTTAGTCATTCTATATGAATGACTAAAGATTTTCCAAACTAAATTAAACCACTTGTTATTTATGGATGACATAAAACTATAAGACCACCTAATATCTCTCTTATATGTCTTAAATCTACAGTTAGTATATTCGAATGTGATTGATATTTTAAAAATGTGCTGAAATACACTTAAAGAGAGATAAATAGGATATTCTAGACCAACAATTTATTAACTAGGTTAATAATTACAAAAAACTTCCATTCTGCAGACTTTCCACATAGTCCGCAAATATCAAGGAATATTAAAGAAGTAGATGAATTTATTCTGTATGTATACTCGTTGCAAAATAAACTCACAAAACATGCAGTAGGGCGTAGATTGTTTGTTTACAGGATAGTCCTCAATCCTCGGTCTGTCAGCGGAGGATGGCCTATATTATTTAAATTTTACCTTCCATATAATAAAAATCCTTCGAGCCAGACTTTTTGCAGTGAAATTGACAGGAAATATGCGAAAAGAAATACTGTTTCTATCGGTGAATTCGAATGAAGAATATTTTTGGTGCCGTTAAAAAAGACAAAAACATATTAGTTTAAAATGATCAAAAATGTCTATTTGCTCTACACATTTTTTTCTTGTATAATTCTCTTCTTTAATTTAACGCTTATAATTTCCTAACTTGGATATTTTGACAATTACGAATGAACGAATGAACATTTGTTTGAAATCAAATTTTTCAGCAAGTTTTTTCTAAACGCTGAAAAAATCACGAAATCTGAAAATTATTGTGATTTTTTGGTTGTTTTAGATTTTATCGAGTTGTAAGGTTACGTTAGGTTTTTTGAAGTGGAGTGAGAATTTAATTATCGTCGAAAAACTCAGTTATTTTTGACAGTTACAAAAGAATGCCATTAGGAAAAATCGATTTCTTTACAAATTGCATTTGAAAAATATTTTTTTAATTATAAAAATTGATGTTCCATCAGTAATAATAATAATAGTTGTGAGGAAAACTTTTTAAACAAAATTTGCGAGGAATTTAAATTAAAAATTGAATTCAGATGCTACAAGAAATAATAACTTTTTTAAACTTAATTTGCGTACGGATATTTTAAAGAAAAGCACTTGGCACTGTGTTTCAACATAACACTTTATTCCTGATTAATTTCGGTTTCTTAGACCACTTTCAAAGGAATGCTACAGATTAAATTTAATTACAAGTATCAAATATCGCTTATTAAAATAGATAGATGGTAGGTTTAAATTTGGCACTTTTACATAATGTGTATTGCGAATGTGATGTATGCGAAAAATCAACATTAATACTAATAAAATTATTAACAAAAACATTTTTCTTTAATTTATTATTTATGTTAAAATAACAATAACAAATTTTGCAGCAACACATATTCAAGGATGTTCGTTTAAATTATTTATTGTAGAATAAAAATACCCTCTATGAATTTTTTTAAACAAATTGTGACTGATGTAATGCAATATTATTGGTCAAACAGGTAGGTCATTCAAAACTGAAACGAAAGAATATAAAAAATCTATTCTAGATATAAAAAAACCATCAACAGGGTTTTCCAAACATTGAATGTGACGTTAATTTTAATTGGATCTTTTATATGAATGTCATGGCTAATGCAAATTATTTATTCTAAAATTGATTAAAGAAAATTTCCTTTCAGTTTTTCTATAAAATTAGACGAGAAACAGGAATGTCAAAATTGTCCATTAGAAAAAATATAACTATGATACTCCATGCTTTTATGGCACATCCTGTATATTTGAAACTAATTTTAAAATGTGGTCCTAATAGACCTACATATGCCAGCAAAAGCCGATTTGAAAAAAAAAAAAAAAACATTTAGCTGTAAATCTACTCGGCGAGCACACTGAGACTTCCTGTATAATTTATTCCTCTTTTGCCGAGCAGTGTCGAGTTAATAAAGTATAATAATTGTCGATCAATTGAAATATAATACTATAAATCATTGTTAACACTGTTAATTTAAATAATTCTAGGGTCTCTAATATGTCAACTGAGTTATCAATTATAATTATTTTGTAACTCTAACTGGACTGCAACTGTAACTGAAGTGCATTTTAAGTTATTGTTAATTTATTATTCATTACAAGTAATAAGTGAGTTCAATATTTTATTTATATTTGAAAAATGTAGTAATAAAGATTGTTAAAATTCCCTTTAGTAAAATATTCATTTCATTAAATTACATCGATTGTATATTGGAAGTAATGTAAATTACCTTAGTAATAATGTATACATCAGTGCCAATAAATTTCAATTATAATAATTATAATTATTAAATGATATTTGGGCGGAATAGTGATTGCATGTTTGGTAATTAAGAAGGACAACAATACACGCAACAAATCGCGACTATTAATAATACATGATATTACGCATGGCCAAAAACATATTATATCCGAAATCCTGGGCCCGGTTAATGCATTAATTTATGAATAACGGCCGAAATTCGCGATACACAGCGTTCGTTCGATTCTATTAATTATAATATTGTCGAGATTCCGATAGTAAAACCAAATAGAATAGCGGTAATTTAGGTGGGCGCTTTCTAAATTAATAGCCGGTGTAAATTTGCTGGTTTGTTATAATGTCTGCGGGATTTATTTTAATTGTCCCTTTCACGTTGTTGTAGTTTCGGGTGGAATTTATTAATGGGCGACAACAAAGGCACATGTGGAGTTCAGATCCTCGTATATTCTCAGCGCGTTACATTTCCGACAATACGATAATTGAAATTTTCTCTAGGTTACTGTGATTAATAAATGTTTTTTTATCAAAATTAAAATTAATATAAATTTCATAATAAAAGTTAATTTATACCAATTCAAACGAAGCAATTTATATTTATTTAATAGGAATATTTTTTACTAAAAACATATTATGTACGATTTGTACGTTTCCCTTTATGAATATTCTTTTATCGAATTGCAGGTCGAAGCTTTTAAGATACATTATAAAATTTCTTTGAGCTCCCCCCACCACTCGATATATTTCAGTCGCATAACCTCGACTCGTATTTTATCCACAATGGATAAACGATAATGTGTACGTGATTTTCCGGGAGTGGCTAGTAATAAGGAGAACCCGCTTTTAACGTCCATAATCCCCGGATAGATTTTTCCAGATAAAATACCACTCTTCCTAATTAAATAACTTTGCATTATATCCGCAATATATCATAAATATAAAACTTTTCTCCTTTTCTCTCTCTTCTTCCCTTTTTTTCTCCTTCTGTGCGTTCTTTTTATTATTTTCCAGCGGGGAATTATTTGATTTTTCAATGAATGAGCACTTTTAAAAATATTACCCGTTTCCCTCTTATAATATTATCGTGTTATATGCGGCCGTTGAGACCACAAATCTTTTTCATTTGCCCCTGCTTCGGCTTCTGCAGCGCGCATAAATTCCTCCCTTGTTTTTTTTTTTCTTTTTCTTCGTCTTTCTTTTTGCCGGTTTCTTTGCATCATTGCGTCTGGTTAATTTTACTAAAGAGGTTTTCATAAAGATTCTATTAAAATTAGTACTCGTATTTTCTACTTATACACCATTTCACTTTATTATAGAATGATAGTTACGGGCTATTTCCTTTCTTTAATTTCATTACCCATGTACTTTAATCAATTGCTTTTGCTTTTTATTTTCTGAAAAAAAAAATGCTTTGTTACTACTTTTATATAATTAAGCTAGTCCTAAAAAATACGCAATGAAACAATATAAATATAATTATATAGCATAGATAAGATGCTATATCTCATACTCAATAAATTCGCAAATAAAATAATAGTAATTTAAGTAGGAAAGGAAAATTGAAAAGTTAATAACACTAGTTAAATAATTATTTTTGTTTCAAAATCTTTTAATTAAGTTGTACAAGGTGTACCAAAAATGTTGGGGTATTTCTCTTTTGAGTAAATGACGAATGGGAAATTAGGTTACAAAACTCACATTGACAAAACGAGCACCCTCATGCTGCTGACATACTTCATACCGTAATCCAATGGTCACTCGACGAGAAATGGTTTTATTTCGTTCAAAACCTCGGGAAAAGTGTGGCAATTAATTAAATTGTTAGAGTTGTGGCACTATAAATTCCCTCAAGATTGCACACTAACACTTGGAGTTTATGGTGACCACACATCCTCGTCGATTGAACCCAAACAATCACTTTTGGGCTATGCAGTGGTCGCTCATGTTTTCGTTTAGGATTTACTTTGGCCTAGTAGCTTCGTTGCTGAACAACATGTTTGGAAACCTCTCGAACAATTCAATTGCAAAATGTAATCGTTGAAGAAGGTCTGTTGGTTTTAATTTTATAACAAACTTAATTTTGTTCCTTCCTTACAATTTTTTGTTAAGACGATTTTCGAAATTTTAATTCTTGACTTCTTTGCGAATTGAAGTTGCATGGTGTTTTCGAACTCAAACTATCACATGTTCAATTGTTTCACGAGTTCTGGCTGATCGTGGACGGACCGTATGATTGGTTATTATTGTGTTGCCGATTTCCTCAAAACATCTTTATCATCGTCGGATCGTGTTGTATATTTAAATTCAAACATCGTTCTTTTGCTATAACTATGTTATAAAGTATTGTGCAAATTAATTTAAGAATGGCTAAAAAATGAGTATCTTGGTCATGGCAACACTGTTACGCCATTCTGACATTTGTTGGTTGATGTTAAATCATTTAACCTTGATCGGCAATATTTTTAGGTATCTCGAGGACAAGAAGACTGGCCTAGAAATTCGCCAGAGGTCAATCCTATTGAAAATTTGTGGACGATCTACAAAGCCAAATTTCAAAATTGGGCTGTACGAGAAAACCAAAATGGTGGATGTAGTAATTCAGGCGTGGTATCCAGAGGAGTCACTTGTAAAAATATAGTAGATTCCATGCCGAGACGAGTTCAAGCCGATAAAAATCCTATGTTCTCATTAATTCGCACAAGATTATATATTTCCTATTAATTAAATAATTAATTTATTTTATGTTTATGAGAGCCAAATTAAATTATTAATTAGAATCATCTAAATTCAAACGAATAATTAAACAAATCTTAAAACAAAACACAATATACTGCATAAATTTTGTTTTACAGATCTGATTACGAAATGATTAATCTATTAGAAACAAGCTCTTCCATAAATTTTATTACCACAAATATTAACACATTGTTAGAACAGATACTTATTTAATTTGACGTAACTATAAGTATCATGTATACTTCAATAAAAAAATTGTCTGCTCATCGACTGTGTATGTATATCGGCAGCGATGATTGAACGCCATGAAATGATGCGTTGGCTATGTCTGCTGACTGCTGTTAAATGTGAACATCTTGCCGTGGACCAGAACGTGGAGGATAGGGACTATTAAACGGTGAAGATTATGATTACAATAAAATTAAACAAGGAAAAATTACTGGCGATGATCAATAAAATTTGAACATTCCTTCTTTTCTAACTACAAAGTTTATGACAAACATCCTTACATGCTTGCTTATTGCCTACACAGTAGTACTGCTGTGTATTTTAATGGATTGATTAAGAGTACTACATTATAACTATAAAATTGGATAAAGATACTTTCAAAACTTTCGAACAGTCTCTTATATATCCGAAAGAAATATAAATATTTTAATATTTCTAGAAAAATAGATTGGAAACTAATAAACGTGAAATTAATATATCAAAGAATGATAGATTATTTCAACCTCAATACTTATCCCAAATTTCTAGGAATGATTGTAATTGAGAGATTCCAATGGACAAAACAACATAAATTATGCATTAATTGTTTGAAACAGTCTTCGTTCGATTTATGCAAGGATGTAAAAACTTGTAAAAATACAATAAACGCCATCATACATTGCTACATTTTGATACCAACAGGGTAAGAGCGAATTGAATGGAAATGTAAGTCAAAATATTATGTTAGCCATTTGAATATGTAAGAGCATTAATAGAAACATACATTTTATACATCTTAAAGATTAGAATAATTGTATGTTGGCTGACCTCACTTTCAATATCACTGAACCAATCGACATGATGCTAGGTGCAGATGTTTACGCGCAAATCATGCTAGTTTTAAAAGTCAATCAATCTTAGGTATCCCAAAGTGGATTCTATTTGGAGCAGAATCAGTGACTAAATATTTGAACGAAGACTCTTCAGTTACACTAAACTCACTAACATAACTTTATAAAACGTTTAAAAGATTCTGGAAAAAGAGGAGTTGCCAACTACAATCAATCCAACAAAGGAATTAGAACCCGAACATCAGTATATACAAAGTAAAAAAAAAGATCAAGACGGACGTTACATAGTAAAAATGCCATTAAGAAGCTTTTTACAAAGGCGACTCTAAACAAAGGGCAGTTCGTAGATTATTACAACTATAACGAAAATTTAAAACAAATAAGGAGTTATAAGTGGAATATAATCAATTCATGAAAGTATACTTCGACCTTGGTCATATGAAACTGTGCAATTCTGCTGAAGCAGATTCATATTATATACTTCACCATGCGGTTATTAAAGATAGTACAACTACAACGAGTTGTATTCGATGCATCTGCCTGTCAAGACATCCAACGGTGAGAGTCTAAACGACTTCATTCGCGTTGAACCCCGATGACAGGAAAATTTATACTGTATTCTGTTACGAATGCCTCAGTATAAATATAAGTTTAAAAAAGGTATTGAAAAAATGTATCCCTAAATTAAGATTGCAAAAGAACGCCTAAAATTTCAAAAGATGTTATGGATATGGTCAGATAAGGATTCAATAGAACCATATCTAGCGGTAAGGACATTAGTTCAACTAGCCACAGATATGCAGCATGAATATCCCACAGCCTGAACCGTAGCTACAAGGGATTTTAATGTAGACGATTTACTAACAGGATCATTTACCTTAGAAGGCCGCAAACTGCAAGATAAAATTATAACATTTGCTACAAAAGAACCTAATTTAACCTGCATAAATGGTGCTGTAATGAAATATATTTGTAAGATTAACGGTCTAATAGAAATCAATTAAGACATTTGAAATTCATTGATCCCCGACTAGGTTCACCCACAAAATGAACAATTTTGTCAGATATATCACAGCTTAATGATTCATTAGGCTGGATACCTCTAATTACAATTAAAGCAAAATTAATAATACAGCAACTATGGACAACGAAAAAGGGTTGGGATAACCCAGTAAACAATATCATAAGTGAAGCCTGGATACACTTTTGAGATCAACTAAAAATTACTACTACTACTACTATTTACAATTGCAATTTCTCAATGGATGGATATGAAAAAAAAAAAAAACAGCAACTTACTAAATACGTAATAAATATCGTTCATAAATAAATGAATTTATGATTTCTGTATGTAAAAATTTGGGTGGGATATTTGGGTCTATTTTGATGCACAAATTATTTAGAATATCAATTGAGTGTGGGTTATGGACAAAATTTTGAGAAAAGGGATAATACGTTATTGTATGGATATTAAGCCTTTTTTCATATGAAAAATAGAAAGAAATAAGCGATTGGATAAAAGAATTCAGGATCATTAAATTCCGATATAGTAGGTATTCTAAAAATATACTCTCAATTTTGATTTACGTACTCACTCATTCACTCAACACCATCTGTATATAATATTATAAAACGGCTTTCTTAAAAACACACCCAACTTCTTGATTATCGAAGCGGAACCCGTGGGAATTTAAAAAGAATTATTTTATGATGAATAAATCTTTAACGCCGGGGACGTTTCAGCGAGATTTTAACGCTTTAATAAGTTTTCCTCCGGCGTTGACACTAACTAAAACAAACGCTTTAAAAAGTTTTTACGTTTCACCGGACTAACTACTTTCGCTCGTTTCGCACCATCAAAGAGCTATTTACCGTTCGCATATTGCACGTTTGTGAATAATCGCAGGCGATTCGGATAAATTTCCATTTCATTTTCCGCGCTGCTATAAATATGCACTAGATGGATAACCAAAAAGAAAAAAATGAAATATTATTGAAAATAAGGTCATTATATAAATTATTTTGATTGATGAAACTATAAATATTATCACAAATAAATAAATGCTAGAAAATAACAACTTCATTCTCTAACAAATTCTGCTAAATTGGGCATATACCGGGTATAACCAATTGAATTTACCCTTGGGTAATATATACTTTCAAAAGAAAAAAAAACATTGTTTGAAAGTGTCGTAAATTTAGTGCGGATGTTGGAATCTTGTTGAAACTTGATATATGTGAACATTTCTCCTTTATCTTTAATAATTTCTACATCAAAATATCATCAAGAGTACTTTTGCCAAATTAAATTAAATACATTAATTAAAAGAAAACAAAGTGTAACTTACATAGTTATTATATGTATACGCTAGTGTAGCTATAAAAGCGTATAAAAATAAAGAAGAAGCACAACAATTAAAGCTGTTCACAGTTATCCAAATCTCTCAAAAATCCTAGCTCAGCTGGAACAAACTCTGATAGACGAATGGTAGCGCATCTCACAGTGCATTCGTAGGGTCATTCGAAGCATGACAAGATATCAATCTATAGTTCCAGCAAAAGGATGTAATATTTCGGATTTAAATTAAACTCATGATAATCAATTAAATCAATTAAAATTAATTAAGTAAATTCACTTTAGATTCGATATTTTGTTATAAGAAATTTTCTATTTTACTTTAGTTTTTATTACTGTTAAACTCTACGTAAGACAAAAATTATAAATTTAATTAATTGTTTCAAAAAGTGATAGCATTATTCTATATACAAGGTGGCCAGAAAAGGTGTGGTAATCTTCAGGTAAAGAGATTCATTGATTAATTTCAAGTAGAAAAATTAAGTAAAAAAATATTGTACGGTTCTTCATTAACCCTCACGAGGCCATTGATATAATAAATATATGACTAGAAATCAGTAATATTTTAGAAATATTTTTATTAATTAGCTCTATTAATATCCAGCTAAACATTGCAATGATAAGCCGATTATTAATAGCAATAATTATACATAACAAGTTAAAAACAATTTCTAGACATATATATAAGATATTAATGGCCTAATGAAGTTTACCCAATATTTTTTTGTCTTTTATTTAATTTA
Organism: Philonthus spinipes; assembly: GCA_963082785.1. NCBI lineage: Eukaryota > Metazoa > Arthropoda > Insecta > Coleoptera > Staphylinidae > Philonthus > Philonthus spinipes. The sequence goes on from OY720317.1 coordinate 7,676,862, forward strand.
TAATTTTTTAATTTATTTTTTTATTTTAAAAACTTTAGCTTTTTTCTACTTAAAATTATAATAGTAATATGTATAGTTGTGTTGGTAGTCTGTCATAGGCTATCGACCAATTTTAATTATTTTAATAAACAATTTATCTACTTATATTTCAAATTTCAACAAGATTCCTAAACTTCAATAAAATTTACGTCACTTTGAAAAAGTTACTACTATTGGATTTGTACCTAATTACTTTCGCTTTTTACTGAAATAGAGCGTTGCATTATTTTTTGTATAACTTATGTTAGTGCTGTACTTTACCGTTTGTCACGTGATACCGGTCTCATTGACGTAACTTTAGAAGCAAGTAGTGCGTGATTTTTATTAAAACTATTAGTTGTGGGTTAATTTTAAATGGAGTGCAGAAACGAATATTTTCGGCATATTGCACTTTTTTATTTCCGTAAAGAAAAGAAAGCTGTGGCGGCTCACGAAGAGATATGTGAAGTTTATAGTGCTGATTGCTTAACAGAGCGCATGTGTCAGAATTGGTATAAAAAATTCCGTCCTGGAGATTTTTTCCCTCAAAGATGAGCAACGTTCTGGTTGTCCTACTGAAGTTGATGATGACCAAATCAAAGTCATAATTGAAGAGGATCGTCATATAACTGTTCGAGAGGTTGCGAAGAGGCTACATGTATCGCACGCAATAATTGAAAAACATTTAAAATATCTTGGGCTAGTTTAACAAAAAGAATTAACATTTGCGATATGCACCTTAAACGAAATGAAACCGAACTACCTTCAACCATTAACCAATTACACCAATTGTAGATTAGATAAACAAACTCCAAACAAATATTTGTATTATTCATAATGCGTATGAAATCATGCGCGCAATTGAAATAAAGTTTAACTAAAAATCTCCCCGAAAGCTGACTAACACGAGCAGAAGAACAGATTATTTGATCATAGAAAAAGGCTATTTCTACAATTCATTTCGTAACGTCTATATTGGATCCATCTAATCAGAACTGGAATCTTACTCAGAGTAGCAAATTGACGGAAAGTAATTTATCTATAAAGTAGCGACCGATATGAAAATCAATATAGTAAATTCATTTACATGTCGATTGTTACTTCATTCAATCATGGCTTTATTTGCAGCAGAAACAATTCTATCGATCAAATAGCTTGGCGGAGGGGACTATGTGGTACTACATCACTTTCCAAGGTAGTTATTCCGAAACAGAAAGAACATTCAGTACTTTCTCGTTTATTAATATCAAAAAGCGAAATAAGTTACCAAGTAAAAAATCAGGAAAAATAACGTACCTTGCTTATAACTTGAAGTTGACTCGACCGAAACCAATTATTCCTACTCTTATTCCATTAAATCATGAGGTCAGTGCATCAAAAATTACTTTTGATTTAAGAGAAGAAGATAAATGTAGTCGGAACCTCCTTAATGATGCCGAGGATGAAGAGATCTATACTGAAACATCTAATTCAACTAATGAAGGTGATTTGATGTACGAAGATAACGAAGACGTAGTGGAATAAAAGTACACTACGGATATTTAATATTTACACTTACATTCTTAACAACTATTACTATTACAATTACTACATATTTTATATAGCTAAACTCTAATTGTTGATTTTGGGTAGAATGTCACTAAATATCTATGTTTAAAATTAGATACTAATTACTAGTAAAGAACATACTAGAATAGTCATTTAATAATAAATCTAATTTTATTAAAATACTCGCTTTTTACCCATTTTTGGTATATTGTATGTATGTTCCTTGGGTATATATCCTAAAATTTATTTGTCGAGTAAGTGTCCATAACTGATTATGAATATTTAATATTTAAATATTTTGTCTATAAATGTACTTAAAAAATGTAGAAATTATTCTTCTTTTCTATTTGTATCTCTTAACTTACACTTAATACAGTAATGAAATTTTGAAACGAAGGTGTATTTTTAATGTAAAACTTTCTCAACTTGGAGCATTTTACGAGATAAGACGTTTATGGAATTACGGAACCTCAAGACGGCTGCATTTTATGTTAATGCATCCCGATGGAGAATAATGCCTGGCAAACATATTAAACGAATTAAAGTCAAACATTGCCCGATTAGATAGAGGGACGCTTAGATTACACAGCCCTTGTCATTTTTTTGTTTTCTTTTCACAGCGACAAACAAGAAACAATATAAAATGTAAAGTGCGAGCCGGGCTCCGGCTTAATTCGGAAAATATTCCGGTTGGCGTGGTACGGAGTTCATATAACAAACTCTCATATACGTCAGCGGCAGGATAATATAATATTATAGCGCAAACAGCTGGGCTCGGGGACGGGGGGTGTTTTTGGGGGGCGCAGGACCCCGTTCGCTCCCCGTCAGACTCGGACATCTACGGAACGTCACACACACATGCCGATATCCTGAATGTGATATGAACAGTCCGCTACTTTATATTTCGTGACAGCGCCAGACCCCACCCTGTCAATTCCCATTGTTTATGGACCGATTCCAATTTTTCCCACTTCCTCGCACAGATCGCAGTCAAATTGCTGTTTACTCTTTCCTTTTTGTTTTTCAAATTCTTACTGTCGTGTTTGTATTTTCATAATGTATAAGTGGAAATTTAGAAATTATTTGTTTCTAATAATAGTTTGAATAAAGATATTTGTATATATATTAAACATTTTATTTTTATTTACCTATATAAAAAATAGCTTTTTGTCAATTAAAAGTTGCCAGCAAACTTATTTATTGCGAAATCCATTAAAAAAAGCTTTCGTTTAAAAAATATATATATATGATCGAGAATTTTTTCGTCTAGAGTGCTTCGACTTTTTTATTAAAACATGTTTGTAATAAAAGTAACCACACGCGATATTCTATGTTATTGTAATAAATTGAAGAATTTGTTTTAATAAATAACAAAATTCACTAATGCCAACCAAACCAGGCCTTATATCATGCCGAATTTCAATTGACTTCAGTAGTGCTTTTGACACAATTAACTAATAGATCTTATCAGCCAAGTTGAAGTACATTGGGCATGAACATGGCAATTAAACTACTATCTAGTTTTATTCTTAAAAGAAAACAACAAGTTAAAATTGAAAATTCCTATTCCAGTCTCTCTGAAATCACTGCCGGTGCTCCCCAAGGCTCAATTTTAGGTCCTATTTTATTTTCAATATACACATCATTCATACCTGATACTTCAGAATTCGGTACCTGTAACTTATATGCAGACGACACTCAACTCCTTCTTTCATTTAACCTTAACGATATCAATATAGCCAATGAAAGAATTAATAACGATCTATCAAACCTATTACATTCTGGTGGGAGACATTCTCTTCTTATTAATCCAAATAAGAGGTGTGCTATATTGTTTGGACCAAAAAAAAACAAAGGTCTTCTAGAGATTAAACTGGATAATGTGATTATCCCGTCGACACATTACGTAATCTCGGTTTAGTCATTGACTCAGACTTACGCTTCAAATCTCATATATCCAAGTGTATATCTCGCGCATACAATAACTTAAGAATGATTTACTCCAATAGATATTTTTTGTCTAAAAAACATAAACGTCTCCTTTGTGATGCACTATATTTGAGTAACTTTAACTTCTGTGATGTCGTGTATGGTGCTTGTTTAAATAGAGTAACAACTGAGCGTATACAAAAAGTACAAAAATATATAAGACTATGGGTATTAGAAAATATGATCATATTTCAGGAAAATGTGCAGAGTTAAATTGGTTTAATATGGCTAATTGACGTACCACACATAACTACATTTTTTACTATAAGATTATAAACTACCGTACACCCCCCTATTTATATCAAAGAATTGTGTTTCGAATACATGTACATAATTTAAACATAAGGTTCCGGGGATTAATATCTCTTTGCAAAATGCTTTACATTTAACATCTACAAGTTGTATAACAAACTCCCCATAACCCTTAAATCAGTGAACTTATGTTTTAAAAGACATGTACGTGCTGATTTATTGCTTGGAGAGCTTTGAGACTGAATTGATGAAACTGGCAGAACTTCTCATATTGTTTATGTTTAATGAATAACTATTTCGCATTGAATTTTGTTTTTCTAATATATCAAGTTTCAATTTGTAGGTTAAGTGGAAGAGCAGTAACAGGTACTACCTGACTGAAATTCACCTACACTAATAAATTGTAATTGTATATTTTCATTTTAGTAAATAAAGGCATTTATTATTATTAAATGTAAAATAAATAAAGAAATTAAAGCACTTTAGAGGAGAAAAGTTCTTGATCATATGGTACAACGAAAGAAATTGAAGATATTTAAAGAAAGAATATTATTTCGTTAAATAAAAACATTTAAAAAATCTATTTGTGCCATTTTGCTAGGAAAGTGTTAATACACTTCTCTGTCAAACATTTTTTTAAATATTTTAACGGTGCTTAAATATAAGTCGTGACATAAATTTTACGTGGTAAAAACTCCCTTTGGTATTAGTTTTAGAATACCCGTTATTCAATTCGTAAGTACTATGTGGTTGTCTATTTTTAACGTGGGACGAGTAATTCCATTAATATTTTGACTGTTAATTTCTCCTCAGTATATACAGGGTGTCCCATTTTAATCTTTCAGGTGGAATATATCGAGACAAGTGCGCCCAATCGAAAAAGTTGTCTAATGCAAAGTTTAGTGGTTTGCAGGGGGACATTAGATTCTGTTATCAATTTCACCCCTCACCCCCCAGGGGGGTGAATAACAGGGGTAACTTCTGAATCTTAAATGGGAACCCCCATTTTTTATTGCAAATTCGGAAAGTATGAAAAAAACTATGTAGGTTTTACTCAGAAACTTTTTTGTATGGGTAACAGGTGGCGCTGTAATCGTCAATATTAGATTATTTTACACTTAATCTAGAATTGATATAAAAATGCCACCTTCGATTCATCGATACATCGTATTATACGAGTTTTGATTTGATGGTGTGATTGTAAATCCATCCATGGGTCCATCATTGAATGAAAAACGTGAAAGAAAAAATGAATGCATGGAGAAATTTGAAAAACCACCCTTTTTATAACTACAGAAAGTCTACAAATATAACTAGAAGTATTTTTGGGTCAAAAATAAAATTATTTAATATAATTTTATATATTTCACAAATAATATTCATTTAAAAATTATAATAATTCATTTTGTTCGAACTTTTTTTTTAATATATATATTAATTATATTTTGAAATTTTGTGATTTTGTGAAAATAAAAAAAAATATCTTGTTTTCTTCAATGTATACTTACTTATTTTTGCAACATTTTAACTGAAATTATTAAATTAAATACAACATAAAAACATTAGATAAAGATCATTATCGAGTAAAAATATGCGTATACTGGTATTTTATTAATATATGGAATATAATTGCATCTACAAGGTTGCTGTCATCAGAATTATGTTGGATTCCCTAAAATATATTAGTTACAATAATTCACAAATGATTTCACCTAGTATTTTCTATTCCTTCTTAGTAATTTTGAAATGTATTCAGACTAACAGAATGGTAATTTTAATACAGTTTTATCACACTATTTATAGCTATTAGATATTATAATATTTTGATTGTTCTGTCCTGTATTGTCTAGTGGGGTCAGAGTTCTCTTATAATTCTGATTATATTTTTACTGTATTTTGTGAATTAAATAAGTGGTTAGATGTGGTGCAATATTTTGAAAGACAGTTGTTTAATTTTGTTTAGTATATTTGTAACTACAGAAAATGTTTTTTTTTCTTACAATACCTTATTTAATAACCAGACGGATTAAAAAATTCTAACCGCAAAATTTCGTTGTTATTATTGGCTAAACAGGCGTCGTTTTTACACAGGCCAAAATTACTAAAATTTTAAACATGGGTATTTACGATAAGCGTGTCTATCATTTTTACTTGTGCACAATACTATTTCGTTTTTTATAAGTCTTATTGTTTATTAAGAGATTCTCATTAAGATTGATTATATAATTTATTGTTTAGGATGCACTGTTTCGTTATAAGACATCGACATCTTGTTATACTATACCCAATAGGAATTGCCTTTAGATCCTTTATTATAATCAGAAAGTAGAGCCTAATGATTTATTTTTAGGGGCAGATACATACATAAATACTAAATACTCACAGTACTTCCTTCAATATTTCAGAATAATTAAATTAATTAAGCATCCTAAAAATCTATGAAGGAAGTGTAATCCCATCTACGGAAATCTCGATTAAGCTATTTCTCGAGTTTCAGGAGTTTAAAGTGCGGAAGAGACGTATATATATAAAATGTGAATATCCGCAGATATGGTGTCTATCAAGTGGGATTAGAAAGGAGATCAGTGCGGAGCGGGACGCGGTGATGTAGAGTCAGCCCTTTAGCCCTTTTTATTCAATTATATGCCGTCCGTCTTTTACGATAAGAGAGGGGGCCAGAGTGAAGGTCGCACGATATTTCAGCAGCGGCAGATTCGCGGAATGGCTGCGGCCACGGTTATTGCCCATCCCGATCCCGATTTATTAGAATGGCACCCCATATAATAACACTCGATATTGCAGTTTATTTGAAATATAAAATAATTAGAGGGTCGGATGGTGTTACGTAGGGGCTGTGTGTATATCGGAGTGGAGTGCATTTATTTATCGGTCTGTGATGTATGCGGGTCATATCGCATCATATGATATCGGGTCGGAGTCTATGTGTGTATTTCCATCGGTTTCGATTCGGGAATTGATCTGTGGAGATCGTTTCCCCATCCGTCTTCTTCATACGGATTTTAAAAAGCTTCCGTCAGCGGTGACGAACGCACGTAATGAAGTTTCGAGCGGATACTGATGGTTATTTATATGATTCGTCGGAAGCCGGCGGGGCGCATATTGACGCCGAGTGCTTAGAGGGGGCCCCGATGAATAAAAGTGTAGTTTTAATCTGTCAGCGCTCAGACGGAGATAGTGACATAAGGCGGGTGGGGTTGTAGGGAGGGTTAGAGGGACAGGAGAGAGCGTGAAGGGCCGTGATTAGCTGTGCTATCGGGCGTCGGGGATCGCCCGTTACTGTGCCCAAAGTCTTAATTAAATCTGCGAGGAAGGAAGGAAAGCACTCTGCCGCTGCCTTCGCAAGACCTAATTGATTGGCGAACCTGCGATTGGTTCCAAGCGGACAACGCGCTGGTGTCGCTTCCTCCTATTCAATGTGACAGCTCTAAGATTAAAATCTTCCGCTCCCTTTTTCCCGTCCCCATCCTCCAGGCCTCTAGTCCGGCACCCTCTTCCCTGTTCTTATATCTGGACGTCGGAGACATCGATGTGTCCAATATTTTATGGACATTTATTTGTGAACGAACAGACTGACTCTCTATTCCACTCACTTCCTACTTATTCCACCTACTCAATTCAAACACTATTTTTAAATCGATTGTAGTTATATCATGAAAATACAAGAATATCATAAATACTACTCATAAACGAAACTCTACAACTTTCAGTAAATCGAAGCTGGATTTACTTTCTTTAATTAAGTGTTTATTTATTTATTTCCAACACACAATATTATCTAGTTACAGGGAAACTTACATTAATCAACGAATTATTATAAAAATCAAATAAGAATATGAAACAATAACATAAACATTAACAACGACAATTAAAATTCAATTATTATATTTAACTATATATTAGTGTTGGGCAAAATCGTATAATATTAGTAATCGAGTATTACTAAATGTGTCATTTTAAGTATTTAAAACGAAAAAGTAACTTCAAATTTATGTTTATTAATAAATGTGAAGTTATTTTTGATATTTTTATAATAAGTAACATTCTTAAAATTATAATATACTTAATTTAGCAATAATAAAAGATGGACTTTGCCCATCACTACTATATATACATCTTAGTATAGGTGAGGCAGAATCAAAATATATATCTATAGTTAAATGAATGCCATTGCAGAGTTTCATTATATTGTTGATAGGAGAGTTCAGATGTGCCAAAGTGCTAGATGCTCTAAATTGAAAGGCTTAATTGTAGCTAGCTGCAATTCTTGGGGTTTGCTATTGAATTCGCCTCAAAATATTAGCATTATTTAATAGAATTCCTGCACTTTCACGACTATCGGTAAGGGACTGCATACCGAATAATTTAAGCAGATCAGCATATGATATGTTTGCATCAGGGTAGACCCTATATGTTCTGAAATATAGTAATTTAACGAACTTTAATATTCAATTGATAATATGAAGACCAGACAATTGCAGAAAATTCCAGTTTTGAACGAACTTAAGAAAAGTACAGACTTTTTGATATATCAGGACCTGAAGCTAACATTTTCGTTGCATCACCACAAACAATATTTACATGTTTATTGAATGACAGGTTTGTTTAAAAAAAATACATCTAAATTGCGTTTCATATCTATCCCATTTACAAGGTTATTAAAATTAATATTGATTCTATTTCTTGAGAAGCTCATACACTTACACGCAAGAAACTTTAAACACAGTCCTTAACAATAAATGAAGGCATTCAGTCCTCTCCTACGGTAGAATTTCCTTTTAGTTTCTTAGAAGCTAAGACTATATCCTCTTGTGTCCAATGTTAAACAAAGGATAACCTGTATTACACTTGGGAATATTTGTTGAAGTTAAAACAAATATAGAATCAAATATTCTCAGATGAAACGACACACATGCGAATCCAGTATATTAAACTTATTTCTGGAAATGGGATTTGTTTCACTTCTCCGGGTTGGTCCGGGATTGGCCTACGAACTGAAATGAGGACTTTACTGCCAAAAAGAGGATAACTCCAAAAAAAGTAGTTTTCGTGTTTAGGTATTTGTGACGCCGTTAATCATCTCACTGGTAAGATGACGTCACTATTTTTGATGCGGGTGAATTAAGTGATGAAATAAAAAATAAATCAAAACTATATATATTCACCGTAAATAATAACACTTTACAATTTGTACAATTGAGTATAAGTTTAAGTTTACTGTTTAAATTAAAATGTGTAAGCTTTGATGTGCATCGGTTGAAGTTATAATTACGAATGTTTTCTTTTTCGATTTCCAAAGAGCAAAAATGTGTAAATGCATGGGGGAATTTTTGGGGTGGTGCGCAAGAAGCTGTGGTTGCGTCTTCCCCGAAATTGACCTGAACCCAACCGTCGAGCAAAACGTGACATAACAATAGCGTATCGTATAATTGCTTTCTAGAAATTTTTAGTTAATGGCTCACGACCCCATGGAGTTTTACAAGTCCGAATAATACCCACGGATTTACGAATTTTAAGCTCCTTTGTTATTATTATAATTTTTATTACTAGTTTTCTGGAAATCTCAACGGTTCGTAACATTTCGAGATATTAAAAAATGTTTAAATGTTTCATTTTGACAGGTAAAAGTGTCAATTTTTACTTTCCCCGGACTCCTGAACAAGGAAAAGTATTCCCTGAGTCAATTCCATTTGAAAAATGTCTGTGTGTGTGTGTCTGTGTGTTTACGCGATAGCGCTAAATGGATTAAAACCAATCTTTATATCTAAGCTTTTTATAACAGTGGTATGATCTGAAAAGCTTTTGGTTAGAATCAAAACTCATTAGGTGCAACTTCACTCTAAGTGATTTTTCATCTTTTAATTTGGATAGAAAAATGTTTCAAATAAAAGTTGTAGATCTTGAAAAAAATAAGTAATTTTTGTTATAAAACATTTATTGTAGGACCTTCAGTTTTCATTTTATAAGCGGAAGAATTTAATTTACATGATAAATTCCCTTAGAAATAAACAATTATTACTTTCCCCGCACCCCTGTCTAAGGGAAAGTATTGTTATCGTGAAAATTTTCGGATCGCCAATTTCAACAAATATGCACGTTTTGAGATCCCCTGAGACCATTCCATCGAGTTTTGAAAAATATCTGTGTGTGTGTGTGTGTGTTTCCGCGATAGCGCATAAACGGCTAAATGGATTAAGCCCAAACTTTATATCTAAGCTTTTTATAACTGTGGAATTATCTGAAAAGCTTTTGGTTAGAATCAAAACTCATTAAGTGCAACTTTACTCTTAGCGATTTTTCATTTTTTATTTCGGATAAAAAAATATTTCAAATAGAAGTTGTAGCTCATGAAAAATTAATAGTTTTTGTTAAAAACTTTTTATTGTAGGACCTTTAGTTATCATTTTATAAGCGGAAGAATTTCGTCTACCTCACAAATTCCCTTGTAAATAAACAATTATTTTTATAATCTTTCTTATGTTGGCTTTGGAGACTTTAATTATTTCAATAATTATTTTAATGGCAAATGAAACCTCAAATTGACTTCAAATTGGTTAAGAAATTATATATTTATGGAAACATGTATGGAAATTTGATCAAGCCATTGTAAGGTAAGAAACAATAAACGAAATTATAATATTCTTACAAATACTCGACTTTAACTTTAAAGGAATAATAATCCATTTTTTAATTTATTTTTTTATTTGTGTTCGTTCAAAAACGTATTTTACCAAATTCGTCGGGGAAAGCACCATGATGAACACATCACCATTTTTTTATAATCTTCTTTTTGTTAGCTGTGCGGGTAAGAAATAACACACATATAATATCATTCCAAATACTCGGCTTTAACTTTAAACTACAACAATCCATTTTTTCAATCAATCATTTTTCCTTTCCTATTAATTTTTGAATCAGTAACTTATTTCACCGAATTCATCGGGAAAATTACCATGATGAACACATCATTTTTTTTTTAATTCAGATAGAAAATTATTTCAAATAAAAGTTGTAGATCCTGAAAAATAAATAATTTTTGTTACAAAACTTTTATCGTAGGACTTTTAGTTTTCATTTTACATGTGGAGGAATTTCATCTATCTGATAAATTCCCTTAGAAATAAACAATTATTTTTATAATATTCTTTATGTTGGCTGTGGAGATTTTAATTATTGAAATAATTATTTTTAACAAATAAAACGTCAAAGTACCATCATATTATTCACAAGTGCCTCCAGCTTCAAAAAATGAAAACGAGTGCGGAGAAATATTTTAAATCAATTGTAAGCTAAGAAATAACAAAGTAAATTATAATATTCTTCCAAATACTCGGCTTTAACTTTAAAAGACAAAAATCTATGTGTTCATTTAATAATTTTTCTTCCATATAAAAATTTCAATGAAAAACTTATTTAATCGAATTCATCAAGGAAAGTACCATGATGAACACATCACCACTTTTTACAATATTATGATGCAAGATATAATTTAAGGGTCAAATTATTTATTAAACTTTTATTACATTTAACAAAAAAAACTTGTAGTAATCCCTTTTTGCCCAAAATGTACCAATTAGCAGATCAGGCTTTACAAAAAACATTTTTGTTTTCAATAAGCTTTCTTTAATAAATGTAAAATTGACATAAACCCGTATTAAATTAATCAATGAAATGAGCAAAGAATCATCTATAACGTCGGTCTCTTCATTCTAATTGAAATCTGATTTCCACTACTGATAATACGAAATATCGTTTTGTAATATATATTTGTTCTCTAACCTCATAACGTTGTCAAATTTTGCTTTCTTGACAGGCAATTTTACACCATAAGCTGGAATTACTTCTGACAACACAGGCAATAGATTTGATTTTTGTTTAGGGAAACTTATTAATATCCTGAATCTTAGCGGACTTACTGTATTGTATGACTAGAAGGTCAGATCTATAAATGAAGACTTTATATTGACTTATATAGAATCGTTTTCTTTGACTGTTGACCGCTACTTTTTATTTTTTTAATGAGGTTTTAACAGTTCCACATTATTCAAAAATTTGATTTGGTTCAACCTTTGTAATAGAAAATGATATACTTGAACTACACCATTGAATTGTTTTTATTTTGGGTACAACAGTTATCAGAGAATATGTATATAATGTCAACTACTTTACTATGAATATTCTCAAATTAGTGTTATAAGAAGCTAATGGGTTAATTTGATTTTTTAGTCTTGAGTCATTAATTTAAGTGAAGTTGTTCAATTAATAAAACCCAAAATTATATTTATCTTATTTTAAAAAGAATATTATTAAATAATTACATAATCATCTAAAAATGCGCACTTCCTAAAATTCCCTGCACGTTAATATTCCCTTGAAAAATATTTTCACGTGTGTTCTCTCATATTTCGCAGATTAGATTAATTCCATAAAACTATTTTAGTATAATTAAATAGTCTAAAGGTTTATATTCATAACAGACATTCTCCGCACACTCTCTCACACACAAAAACGGACTTAATAAGATTAAAAGTTTACGAGTAATAAATCTCCAAGCCCACTTACTTTCAACCCCTCACAAGTTATATACTCATATAATATTACAAATGGCATTATAAAATATTATAGACGGTCGGTGCTTCACTGGAATGCACTTTTTTATTTGTAGTTTTCGTTTTGTGTGCGGATAAACTATACGATTTTTGGTAGAGGACATTTTGATTTAATTAATAATAATCCACGAAACAAAAATAATCAATGAATTCAAGGATAAAGCATAATTAATTTTTACTAATAGAAACGATTTTATTCACTTGATTGTGGTTATTAAATAGGAAAATAAAAAACAAGATAATAAATAAAAAAGGAATAGTTTTTCAATTAGTATTATTAATTGATAAAAAACACTAATAACCTTTCTTCACACTTTTATTTTTAATTCCATATGCACATTTCGGACACAAAGTGATCATTATCAATGGATTAATAATAACTATAAAACTAAAGTTCACAACAATATATACTTAAAGGATTACAATATCTGGCGGTGGGAAACAAAGGTAGGTTATTGGGAAAAAAAAACATAAATTAACAGTTGAGACGTAAAATAAGGGTAGCGGTATGGGCGGTATAAGCGTATTAGTGAAAACACAGATTAAGGTATGGGGATTAAATCTAATAGCGTATTTTGAAGTGGACGGTGATCAAAAAATTCATTAATTCATTTTCGGATTTTTTCATTTGGATCGCTTCCAACATGTTTAATTGATAATCAGACGATTGTTTTAATAATTTTATATTTTCATGTTGATTTTATGGCTAGTTTCGATTATATGGTTAACTACCGCTGATTTTTCTTTATTTAAATTCTTAGCATGTGTTCTTGTGTTCTTTGTATCTGATTCTTAAGTTCCGTTGTGTTTGACCAATGTACACTTTGTCACAATTGCAACAACTGATTGAATAAATTCCCGATTGGTCAAGATCTTCTATTGTGTCAAAAGTATTCCCAAGTAATTGACTCAGTTTGGAATTAGAATAGTAGGCTGGTGTTAGATTATATCTTTTATATAATTTGTTGAAGTGTGTTTCTGATGTGGGGGAATAAATAAGTGTAACGATTTTTTTATTTTTGTTGGAATAAATAGGAGTTAAGCGGGAGGAATTATTGAGTTTATTTTTGAAGGCATGTTTATTGATTAATTTTTGAATTGTATGACTATTGTACTGTAGGTTTCTTGCGATGTTATGTATGATTTTGAATTCATTTTCCCTATTTTTGGCAAATAAAAGTAAGCTGAAGGCTCTGTGAATGAGGCTGTTAAAAGCTGCCAACTTATATTTCAATGGAGCATGAGAATTAGCGTGTAAGTAATTGAACATATGTGAGGATTTTCTGAAGATGTTAAATTCAAGTTTGTTATTATTTCTTGAGATTAAGAGATCTAAAAAAGGTAATGATTTATTAAATTCTATTTCGTGCATGAATTTTATACTACTATAAAAACTATTGAAAGATGCGAGGAAATATAGCGAAAACATTGTCAACATAACGAAACCAAACATCAGGGAATTGGGTTAGTGTATTTTTGGCATTGTTTTCGAACTAAATGTCAACTTACTCTTTTGTTTTTAAACTGATATTAATGATTTCGATGTTATATGAAAAAACTTATTATATTGAATAAAATAGTAACAATAAGTAATTTTATCACCGTGGAGCAATCTCAAAAAGTGAAAAAATCTCCCATTTTTCTCAAATAAATTAAATATAATGATTTTTTTTGTATCAATAGAGTAATCAATCGTCGAATGACAGGTACCTGTCGTACGAGGGTTGACTCGCCAGGTAGCCCGGAGGGGGGAGGGGGAGGGCTACCTGGCCCTGACAACCAGTGACGAACAGAGAGCATAGAGTTAAACATAAACTCAACAACAAGAATGAGAAGCATTTCCATGCACGGGAACCCTTCGGCGTAGAGTCTTGTTCCTGGAATAAGAAATTTCTCATTTCAACCTCATATAGGATACATCCTGCATTCAACTCTCAGAATAGGAAAATAAACGAATAATAGTATCAATAGAAAAAGGGTAAACAAGTAAGAAATTCGGTGGAAACCACAAGTATATATCTTGAAACAGTTCGTCCACCGGTATTGTACAAATTGATAAAATTTGTACTTTACCTAAGTTGTTGTATTAATTATCGTAGTAACCCATTACTAATTCACCATGTTCTTTGTTTGTGTCTATATACATTTTCAGTAAATAAAACTTAGCAGATGCATACGCATCGGAGAGATGGGAAAACCTTATTAAAAAACATCTTAGAGCAAATTTATGTCGTCGAGATGTGGATGATGAAACACGATCATACGATCTCGTTGAACCTTTCACCTTCGACTCAGAAATCCTCGTATCCCTTTGGCAACCCATATCTCCTCGTCGAGACATGGACAATGAAATGCGGGGAATTCCTTCACATTGGGCTCTCACTTTCAACTGCGAAATCCTCGCATCATATTGTATAATTCAAATCCAGTTAGCGAGACACAGACAGTGACATGTGTAACATTCTTCCTCATTGAACCTTCAATTCAAAAATCCCCACATTTTACTGGTGATCCATACCTAGACGGTTTCAATGTTTCATTCTTGATTTTGTCCTTACTAATCATACCTCGTCAGCATAATTCGGAAAGACCCTAACACTATTTGTCTGACGTGAATTTCCGAATTCCCCTGGCTGATACGATCCCAACAGGTCAATGTTGTGTAGCAGCCCATTTTCATCAGAACAACATCTCTACGTTTTTTCTCTCCCTTGTCCGGATGACGGTTGTGGCCTTGTGCCTTTACTTTGAATGTAGACTAAATACATTTCAACTAAAAACTTCGCGTTTGTTAATATTCGGGTGACTCGGTTTACTCTCCTCTTTACTTTAATCTCAATTATTCAACAACTCAAAAACTTTGCGCTCACGTCTTTACTCTTCCTCTTCCGCGTGACGATCCCAGTCCTCTCTTACCTTGAATCATCATTTTGAGAAAAATAGTGAAAGAGGTGAGGTACTGTTATTATTTTTGGTCGTATTTTAAAACAAACATTATCATATTTGGTAACGTTACAAAATCACTTGTTTCAACATTATTATGACTCGTTCTCATTTCCATCGTATTCTGTAAATTTTGCATTACGATTTGAACGCGTTCGCGTGCGAGTATTGTTTGTTTATCTTTGATTTACTAAGCTGCATTTCATCCACAGCTTAACTAACTAACTAACCATCTTTATTCAAATGTGTATATGTATGTACAATAATATACAAAAATTAGAATTATATTCTGTAGATGATGAATCGGCTATCGACCGGAGGTCTTTCAGCCTCCACAGCTTATTTACCCTAGAAATTAATATATTATTTTATGTCACGTATTTTCTATTTGTAATTACATTCTTCCAATTTTACATTTTAATACTTCTTTCTTATTTTTAAATTTTATACATGACGCATATCTGATCTATTACAATCTTAATGCTATCAAGTTATAAATAAATATTTAAAATTAATATTTGCAAGTGTCATTTGAATTTTTGCTGTTAATAGAATTCGAAAGAAATATAACTAAATTAAGGTCTTTCCTGATATGCGAAGCGTTTATCCTTGGCAACCACGATTTTACGACTGATTAGATTTATATTTAAGGAGTAAATAAAGGATATTTTTATCAAACAAGATCCACAACAAGAAAAAATATGATCTTATTGATCTGAAATGCAATAACTTTAGCAATAGTATAAAAATTAGGTGAATGTAATAAATGTTATGGTGGACATATCGGACAAATTGATAGGCAGAATTGATGACCTCGCTACAAAAAGGGGATAACTCCAAAAAAGTAGTTTTCGCGATAATTATTAAAAAACGTTTATATGTTTCTTTTTACTTTTTCCCATCTTTCTGGTAGTATTCGGATACCACGTCGGAAGAACTTTTCATCTTTTTTGCTATCCATGAATCGACCCAATGTTTAGTATCTTCATATGACGTAAAGCACTGCTTAGACAGGCCATGTGCCATCGACCGGAATATGTGAAAATCAGAAGGGGCAATGTCTGGTGAATACGGCGAGTGGGATAGGACTTTCCAATTGAATGTATCCAAATAGGTTTTGACCAGTGCCGCAACATGCGGACGAGCATTATCATGTAGGAGAATAATTTTATCGTGTATGAAATAGTAATGAGCGCGTTCTGGACTCAATCTCATTAATTGTGTTCAGTAGAGAACTCCAATAATGGTTTTGCTCGGTTTGAGCAACTCATAATATACGATACCAAGCTGATCCCACCAAATACACAGCATGAGGTTTTGTCCATGATTATTCGGTTTGGCTGTCGATGTTGAAGCATGGCTAGGTGGTTCCCATGTTCTTTGGGTTATCGCAGTGGATGCATTTTTTCATTACCTGTGACTATATAATGCAAAAAAAAACTTTATTTTGTACCTGACAAGCAGCATTTTATACTTGCATAATCGGCGTTCAACGTCTCTCGGCTTCAGTTAATATGAAACCCAATTACCTTGTTTTTTTTTTCAGCCATTTCCAACGATTTTAAACAATATGAAATTGCTTGTTGAGTCAGTTGTAATGCAAATGCAAGTTCTTTTTGCGTTTGGCACGATTCTTCCTTCAATACTGCTTCCAATTACGTGTCTCCATACACTTTCGGTCTTTCACGTCAAACTCGTCGTTTTTTTTAACTTTTGAAGCCACTCACGAAAACTTCTCTCATTTAAAGCAGTCTCACTATATGCTTCTACAAGTAATCGATGCGCCTCAGCTGCACATTTATTAAAATTATAGAAGTAAATAAAAAGTTCCCGTAAAATGACGCATATTTGGCACAAAAATTGACATTTTCGCACGAAACAAATTATGTGATGCTGATGCACCCGATACCCGTCCAAACTTACGATATTACGTTTTATACATGTGATAATTGCAACATACTAGAAGATGAACCATCTTTCGTGAAACGGCCGAAACTTATTTGTACTCCTGATATTATTATCAAAGCAACTTAATTTCGTAATTTATTTTATTTTATTTTAAATGAACGCATACAATTCTGTAAAATTACATTAATAATTTTTAATTCTAAAAATTATTTTAAGTATAATCTGTAATAGTATTTAGATATAGGCTTGTGGTTTTCTATTAAAACTAAGAAAAATATATCATTAGATTTGAAATGTCTAATAAAAGGGAGAAAAATTATCTACTTGTAAGTTGGCGCCACCTAACGGGGATAAAATTACTTATTTTTGTCAATAATTTTATTCAACATTATACGTTTTTCGTATAACATGAAAATCGTGAAGGTCGCTTAAAAAACAAAAGAGTTAATCGAGTTATGTTCATAACAATAACCCTATGTTTAAAAAGTAAGACAAACAAGTGTCTAACATTATAGTTTAATGGACGTATCATGTTTTAAAATGAGCAGTTTTCTTATTTAGTCACGCCCCATACAATCATTTACAAAATTATATTATGAAATTAAAATATGAATGGCAATCGAACAAGGATCTTTCATTCTTAACAGATTATTTATATTATTTTCAATGATTTAAATGTAATATAAATACATAATTTCTTTAAATGTTTACATTTAGATTTCAGTAAAAACTAAAGAGAAACCTCAGACTCTAAACTAAAAAATATATATATTTTAAATATTTGATTAATAAGTTCATAATTACTTATATTAAATATCACTATACAGTCTTTTAATGTTTCAACACACTGTGGCTTCTTCGCTTAAGGAAGCCATAATATATATTAAAAGACTATATAGTGATATTTAATATAAGTAAAAAATATCTTATTATTTAAATTGATCAACGATCGATTTTAAACTACCATTTCTTTTAAAATGTACCCATTCCTCCATCACAAACACTTTTCTCAAAAAGTTTCATATTTTATTCGTCCGCGTTTTCCTATATAAGAATACAAGAGCGTTGGGGTTTCGGTGAAATTCCACGTAACACAAAAGCGATTATATCGTAAGTTACAAAATGCACTACACGGAATACATTTAATAGCTGGGGAATACGGAGGAGAAGAAGAAGAGGAGAGCAAAAAAAAATAGTAGAGTCTACTCGCCCGCTATTCCCCATAGTATTTAGAAAGTGGTTTTCCGTTTCACTTTCCAATCCCTCAGTCATTTCTGGATTCGGCGGAACAAAGTGTATCGAAGGGCCCGATCTTTTTCCGTTTTCAGGACCACTCGAGCACCGCGTATCAAATCAAACGGAATGAAACTGTAAGCAGTTTTCTGTCGTTTGTTAAATTAAAACGGATGTTGATGGAAATAATGATGACATTTTTAAAAAAGTATTCGGAAATTTAATTAAAACACTCGGTTTGTTGCACTGTTGTAATAATAGAGAAACAAAAAAAAGTTATTACAAATATTCAAATATATTTTACGAAGGAATAAGTGATCAAATAATAGAAGATTGACTTTTATCATTAATTTTATTATGTTAATATATAGTGAAATTGAGCAATGGATCATATTTTATTTTCCAATTATTAAAATAGTAAAATATTTACAGCGTGGCCCAAAAACTCAAAATAATTTAACAAGGACTTTAAGTGGCCCAAAATTGTGGAAATATAAGTCGAATAAAATGTGGACCCTCTATTCCACATAACCCAACAATCTATTTTGATTACTAATTACCATTTCTATAAGGATAATATTAGAAATTCAGTATATTCATAATTTTTCTTATAAAGTGATAGATATCCTAATAAATGAGTTTTTATACCTCACATCCCCTTTTTTATAAATCGGTGTAATAGTCTCCGATTTAGCCGATTTAGAATTACTTCTTTAGCAAAAAAAGTATATGTATTATTTCTGTTAATGGTTCCCATTATCGTAGCCTTGCCCCACAAATCATTTATATTTATATCTTCTTTTTGTAATGTAGATAAAAGAAATTTAGTTAAGTCTTCTCCAGTTATGCCTTCTATTGGACAAAATAGCAAAAAGTATTCTTCTACACTAATTCCCGAACTTTTTAAATTAACTAACCGTATACAGACAGAAATTTGTTCTTGATGACTAATGTCAGGGGTACAGTCCAACAAAATTAAAAAATATTTTGCCTTTTTTGGCAGTTCTACAATTTCGGTTTTAATATTATCGCCCATCATATTAATAATTTCATTTTGTATTTTATCACCTAAATTATGTTTGAACTTGATTTGTGTTTGGGGCCGTTGTAAATGCTCTGTCATAATTGGGTCAAATTTCGAAATCATTTCCACACATTTTAAAAAATTGCCATAATTTCTGAAATAACTTGTTACTACTTCCACGAAAAGCTAAGTTTTGCTCACTTAAAAATTGAATTATATAAAAAAATCGTTTAATAACGGAACGCCAATATTTGGTTTCTCTTTTTAATACGTTTTGAATGTCTGCATCGATTATTTCATTTTTATTGAATCGTTTGGTAAGATCGAGCCATTTTAAAACGTTTTCCAAATGTAATTTACTTTTTTCATGAATTTGTAAATGTTCACTTAAATGCTGCCAGTTATTATAACCGTTTTCATCATTGAGTCAAATAGATTTAATTTCACTATCGTAAAAAAATTTGCAACAATAACAGAACACTGAATTTATTGCTTCAGAATACAGTAGCCAAAAACGTTCAATTTTTTCGTTGTTTGGTAAAATTCTGTGGAAATATTTATTCGAAAATTTACGTCCCGACGTGCTTTTAGTCTGATAATAAGGAGGTCCACGTTCAATTAATTCTTGGATATTTGTTGGATTTATTTGTTTTGGCCACAGTGCAACATCTTTAGATATTTGTTTTATATCTTCTGCTGAGGTTGTACTATATGAATGAATGAATCCTTCTGCTGTGGAACATGATGGTATATTAAGAATATTTATTTCTTGCACTGACGGTTACACTCAGAAGCTGAGAAACTTCGTTTTGATTGAGTGGTTGTAGTTGAGTTTCAGGCTTTGAAAAAAAAAATTTAATTTTAATATGTGACCTTTGTTCTTTTTCTTTCTTCTTTTGTAAACTTTGCCACCCAGAATTCTTTTTTCTCTTTTCTGATATAATGGCGAATAGCGACTGTAAAAAGTATTTTAATAAATATTTTTTCCGTTTCATTTATATTCAAAAATATTATGATCGTAGTATTTTCAAAATTCGTTTGCTCTACATATGATTTTTTCGGCAAGAATACAAAATCAATAATAATTGAATCGGTGATTTTAGAAGGAACTATGTCCATATATTTACATTTCACTTATTGACCGTTTGTAGATGTCACATGCAGGACGATTTAGGTAATCAGTAATAACTCATATACACATATCACTAATGATAAAAGAAACTGGAAACAAATAATTGATAAGTCGTATTTCTTAGTTTTCCGAAAATTCAATAATTGAGAGTAAATTAATTTAAAATATTACCGATTTAATTGTTAATGATATTTTGAAATTTTGTTTAATTATTTTCTCCATTTCACTATCACTTCAACCATTACTGACTATTAATTGTAAAATAATAATATCTATGGGTTGGTGATTGCGCGAATTTTCGACATTAGCCCTTTTAGCACCAAGCCTTGGATATAAAACAAAATAAAAAAATGCACAAACTGCAAATTAATCGAATATATTATTATATAGGTGATGTTATTTAATTGATTAACTGACGATGCTGGGTGTTTATTAAATGTACAATAATTTAATTGCTGATATGGTTAGAGCCTGGTTCTTAATTCAATTAATCACTATAAATTTTTTATTTTATAAAATTAAAAATAATTATTAATACTTACATGCTGCTTGCTCATCAGTATAGGAAAACAATTTTCACAAAATTCAACAAAAATGCAATGACTGGCTTCGACAAGAATTGGATTACAAATGAGTGACATTATTTTAATAATGCATTAAAGCATTGAATTATCTTTATTCAATGCATAAAAGGTTCTATTTGATTCAAGATAAATAAACATAAAAACTGATACAAACGCTGAAATCCTTTATTTAACGAGATATTTATAATACAAACAACTCACGCCTAGAAGAATAACAGCGAGATACAAGTACACACGCATCTTGTCTGGCGATATCCTAAAATTATAAATGATCCGAAATAATAATGGCTATAAAATCAAGTGGCATGAGAAGTTATTTAATAAAACAAATATGTAATAACTTTTTTCTGGATTAAAATGTAAAGCAAATATTTTTTATATAATTTTGAGGTGTTCTTTTGTAGCGCAATATTTTAAATTGTTTTCAGCCGTGACCGTAATTTTAGTAGTACTTATTTTTATGTAAAAGCAAGGAATAACAGGTTAAATGTTATTGGATAATGTTCAATGATTGACCATGTTGGCGCCGCCGCGAAATACACATAGCAGACAAAACTTGAAATGCAGTTTTGAATTGTCATTAATTAATACTTATAATAATTAGAAAATATTAATTTGATTTAGGGCGCCGAGTGCCCAAAGTCAATAATGCACAGGAGCAAATGTAGAACATATTAATTGAATTGAGGGGGAGCCAACTTAAGGTTTATAATTAATGTCTCTATTATTTTTATTACTCAGAGTCAATATTGCCCAGCAGCAAATTTAGAAATTTTTTATTTGAATGACGTTTATTTAAGGTTTTACATTTTTCTATTCTTTTCATGGACGCCAAGTGCCCACAGTCAATAATGCACAGAAGCCAATTTAGAAAATACTAATTTCTTTGAGGGGGCGCCTATTTAAGGTTTATAAATTTCTCCATTATTGTCATGGGCGCCGAGTGCCCAAACCCAAAGTGTTCTTAGAGTTCGGACGCGCCTTCTTTTTTCTCGGCGTCGATTATTGTTATTATTGTTTTTTTTAAGTCTTGGAAATTTTGGCGCCCCTCTGGAGCTGGCGCCGTCGTGCAATGCACGACTTTGCACGTATAGTAGGCGCGGGCCTGGCTGTTATTAACTAATTTAAACAAAAACTCTGCATTAAATTTTTCGCAACGAGCCGACAAGGAGCAAACGTTGTGCTGACCCTCTCCCTCACGCAAATGTGGAGAGTGGAAACCACGTAGAGCACAATGATTAGGCGAATCATAGGTGCTTCGTGGTTTGTTATCAATGTGCTACTGCGTTCCGACACCAAGATGCCGGCACATCCGTCAGCTGGCGAAAGCCCATTTCTTCAAGTTCGATTTAACGATACTCCACGACCTCATTTTTTCCTTCCATGACAAATGACCTCTAGCCACACATTTTACATTTAATTACCACTAAGTAATCCAATCTGGCTCTCATGCCACAATTACCAAAGTTGCCAGCCCTCCACTATCGAATAGTTAAATCGCTTCACTTTGTAACCTCATTAGATTACGGGATTTTTTTTTATCAGATATAGCCTATCATAATCCTGCTAGTAAAGATTTCTAGTGGGATGTAATGAGCATTTATATTATTTCGCCCTGCTAAAAAGGTCAGTTATTTAATAATAATAATAAATGTCTTTATTTACTTTTAGATATTTACAAAAAATATGTTGCAAACATAGGCGAAGTTCAGTTAATTTTACAACTCACTGATCATCCACTTAACCTACAAGTACAAAGTACAAGATTTTATAAAAAAGATTATATAATTTAAACGTTTAAAAAAACGATCTAATTGAAAAACAAGCATTTTGATTTAGAATGCGGTACCTTCTAAATAAAAATGCTTCTTTAAATATCTATCTTATATATCTTCCTGTTTAATAAATAATGTGAGATTTTTTATATGTGTGGGAATTTTGTTAAAGATTTTGTAAATATTATAAGAGAAGGACTGTTGAAAGATTGATGATTTATATCGAGGTACTGAAATTATTCCTCTAAATCTCACATTGATGTGGTGCACATCTGATCGAAATACAATTCGGTTGTAAAGATAGGCAGGCTTGTAAAAGTGTATAATTTTATAATATAGAACACTCGAATGTAATATACGTCGACTGTGCATGTTTAGCCAGTTCAAGTCTAATAATCTATGCGGGGTATGGCCATATTTACGAATTCTATATATCAGGCGTATGGACGAGTTCTGAACTCTCAGAATGCGATCTCTTGTTATTTTATCTAAACATGCGTTATATACAACATCTGCAAAATTAAATTTACTTAAAACAAGCATATCACAAAGTTTACATTTCATATTTATAGTTAAAAAATATTTGCTCTAAATGTTGAAACGACTTTGAGATACACTTATTTGTGTGTGATTTAAAACGCAAATCTGTATCAATTATAACCCCTAGATTTTTTATTTTTTATTCATTTTTAGGCTGGCAAAATATTTACGTGGCCAAACAGCATAATGGAAGATTTATTTTTAACGAGTGATTGCAAGAAACTTTCATTAAATTGTATATATCTAAATTGATATTGCTTTCTGCCATTATTTGGTCTTGGGGTTTGAAAGAATAGAGCCACTGGGTATCATCAGCATACATATTAATAGTACAATATTTTAAACCACCAGGCAATGTATATATAGAAAATAAGACTAGTCCTAGCATTGACCCCTGTGGAACACATGACCCCATTTCAACATAACTTGATTTGACACTATCAATCATAACTCTGGTATCTGTTGATAAAAAAAACTGTTTATTGAACCTTCAGTACTACTATTAAAAGCTATATAATGAAGTTTAGATACCAATTGACTATGATTGATCGTGTCAAAGGCCTTACTAAAGTCAAATAATATTAGACAAGTTAGACCTTATCCGTACCATTAAATAAATCGTCAAGGACGTTTAGTAATGCTGTGGTACAGCCATAATTAACCCTAAAGCCGGATTGATTTGGAGGTAATAAATGATTATTTTCAATAAATTCAGTAACCTGACGTTGAAGCACTCATTCTAAGACTTTTTAAAGGACGGGCAGTATTCTTATCGGTCTAAGGTCATCCAAGGAATTAGGTTTGTTAATTTTTAGAATAGGTTTTGCGTCTCCTAATGTCCATTGTATAGGAAATGTGGATTGTTCAATGCAGCAATTTATAATATGTGTCAAATATGGAAGTATGTAATCGTGGCAAAAATTTAGTATTGAAATATATCTGCTCCCATTGCATTCGTTTTAATATTATATAATATAACCGATATTTCTCTTGAAGATATTAGTTTAAAGTTAAAAATTGTATATTGGAATCGGGTCAACATTTACCTGACCCGAGGTTGGAAGATCACCGCCCGGCCCTCCGGATTATCGTGCAGCAATTAGGGCCCGAGCAGCGGATTAAGACCCCCAGGGAGAGGACACAGGCCGCCCTTACAATTTGAAAGAAGAGAGATTACAGATTAATGTAATTGTTTCAAATTGCATTTTAACGGTTGGATTTAAGAATTCGCTGGATTCTCGAAAACGATCCCTACTCCAGACGATTTTAGGCATTTAAATACGGGATGCATCCACCCAGATTTTCAGTCCGCTCTAGTGCTGTACAGAGGGCAGCATGTGGATTCAAAAGGAACTCTTGTTCCTCGAAATTTAATCTTCTCTCTGAGACATGAAACTCTGACCGACGCAGAGCCAAATGTTCCAGACGTCGTTCCTGCCAGAAGAAGTCGACACCAAGACCAGTGCTTCCTGAAGTCCACCAGTGTAATCTACTCGACGCCACATCGACGCTACCAGTGTAGTGTCCTATGCTGTTGCCTGATCCAGTCCAATTCAGAAACCTGCTGACTCCAGGAAACTCAGCCCGACGCTGACGTTAGCCGTTCCGTCGTCGTTCCTGTAGTCAACACCGATGCCGAGCACCT
The DNA here is from genome assembly GCA_963082785.1 of Philonthus spinipes. NCBI lineage: Eukaryota > Metazoa > Arthropoda > Insecta > Coleoptera > Staphylinidae > Philonthus > Philonthus spinipes. Next base: position 7,702,080 of record OY720317.1, read on the forward strand.
AGGTTTCCCAGTACAACCGTTTTGACGTCAACATTACCAGGGTAGTGTTTGTTTCTGCCTCTGGATTCAACCCGCCTCCATCCAGACGTCGACACCACCTCAGGTCTACCCGTTATCTGACAAGTACACTGTGTGACTGCTCTCTCAATTTTTTTTGCTAATTTTGTAAATAAATTATTTAAAAGCCAATAGTGTTTTCTTCGTCTTTATATCTTTATATCAACCTGAACTAGTTGATAATCAGCGTGAGGTACCTTCCCTTCCTTTGACATATGGTTATATAAAATTCCATTCTTCGTTAGAGATTTCCAGAGGTCATTATTGTTATTTCTTATAGAGAATTCTAAGAATGCTTTTTTTGTTTAATAATAGCTGAGTTTACCAGCTTATATGATGTAAAATCTTCTGGACTTTTATTGCGCTTGTATTTATAAAAAGCATTGTGGCGAGAGTTCATCATTACTCTTAATGTAGGTGCAACGTTTTTTGTTATTCTCCATGTGACTAGAGGGGCATGCTTGTTAAACACTATTTGTATACAATTACAGAGATGTGTGTTATGCATGTAGAGTAAATTTTCAAGTTTTATAAATTCTCTAAGATCTCTAAAAAATCAATTCTGTCAATACAATCTAATTTCCCATAAGATACAAATGTTGCTTCTCTTTTATATTCAAAATGTAATTGAGTAAAAACCATGTCGTGGTCAGCTATATCATGTATTTTTATAACTTTTGTTATAGTACACGGATTTATATTTAAGACTTCTATAATATTAATTAAAGACTCACATTGTGAACTTATCCTCGATGGTTCTTTAATAATTTTACTTAGACCGTATGCACTTAGAAAGTCCAAAAATCTACATGTGGGGCATGTAGTTTTTTTGACTGAATATTTAACATATCAATAATCATATCTCGATCTCTTTGCATTGTGGCATAAAGTAACTGACCACATCTTCCAATTTTACATAAACATATTAACATTCAAATCAGGGGGCCTGTATTTATACAACATCAATACAAATTAATTTATTCGAAATTTTAATGTTTATCCACATATGTTCGATGTCATGAGCGTTCACCCTCGTGCTCTATCTTTACGTAGAAAAGTATAACCCGGAATGCTAAAGCTTTTGTCATCATAGTTTGAATTAAGCCAAGTTTTTGATATACTAATTATATCATAGCTTTGTGAAATGGTGTGCGTTCTGAAATTGCTAAAATTGGAATTGAGTGACCGTAAATTTAAATGACAAACTGAAATTCCTTTCATATAATACTATAATTAATATAATTTCAAAATAATAACAATTTAATAACAGACTTTATTTTCTCTCAGACTATATACAGTATAAATGATACATGAATCTTACATTCTCTTAAAGAAAAATTGACGTAATACAGATGTGTACGGAATGTACACTATGATCTTCCATTACACTTATTTAATATATAATGTAGATAATTCTCTTAATATTTAATAGATTTATTGTAACCCAGAGTAAGAGAATAACAATTAAACCAAAGTTTAAGAATAAAAATTAAAAGTTCTCCAGTGCAAAAAAATAATAATAATAAGTAGACATAAAAATAATGATAACAATTCTGAAAAAAATAAGCATGCATGAAATCATAACAAAAGCATGTATGAATTCAACTGAGATGACTGAAGTAAAATATTTTTTCACGTATTCCTTTCCATCGCTATCTTTATTTTTGGCATAGATGTTTCTGTAACTTGACCAGGTATTATTACTACCAAGTTTTTCCCGGGCTAATTTTACTAGCTTATATTTGATTGGGGATAAATCTTCAACATAAGTATGCCGGATTTTTTTAATAAATGGCGGCTCTTCATAATGTTAAAAACAGACCTTGTTGTATCCAGTTGGGCGATTATAGTTTGGAATTTCTTGCTTTTCATTTTGTTGTGATGATTAATTCGGTAATATTTTTTAATTAATAATTTATCAGTAATATTTAATTTTGATAAGAATAATTCATCCAATTTAATTTCAAGGTTTTTGTTCGGCTCTGCGCTTAACCCATAAGCCGTACGCTCTTTCTGCGCGAGTGTTGTTCCAAGAGGTCAATGCGTTTTTGCAGATAAGAACATTTATCGTTTAAAGAGGATATATCTGATTCGTATTTTTCTCACTTAGCATTGAGTTTGGTTTTGGCTGCAAGGATTCCTTTTTCAACAATTACAGATATGAAACTCTCCTCTTTAAAGATTCCCAATAACTTCTGCCAGTCGGTCGGTTCTGATTATTTACACAAATAATATATTAATATTTTAAATAGAAATTAGCTTCACCATCGTCAGAATAATTGTTTCTTGTTCCTCATTTATCATTCGCAACATATTTTTTACGAACTGCATTTTTCTTGGAAAATTTTCCTGTAGTAACTCTTGGACAAGATCGATTCTATACGGGTGAAAGTTCAAGTCTTGATGGAAAATTATTTCTTCTATTAGACATTCGATTAGCTTGAGCGTGACGAATAGCGGAGTACTAGAGGCTCCATTCAAATGCAGCTCGTAGTTCTTGATGTTCACGGGGGCTTCTTGCCGTTCTGGAAGAACCCCATCTTCTTGTGGTTCCGAAAGCTGTGTTCCGAATATTCCGAATCCACAACGGAATCCACATCTTGACGGCGAACGCACGGTGTTTGGTGATACAATGTAACTAAACTAGGCAACCCGCCCCCCTCGTCCGTCCACCATCATCCCTTCTATGCTCTTCAAAAACTGCTAGAAAACGCTGCTAGACCCTGCGTAAATTTGTATAATAAATAGTAGAAGAAAACGTTTTAAACTTAAAATTAAATATTTTCATGTGAAAATCTAAATAAATATAAAGGATTTGTTCGTTACATAAACTTTTTACAACTTCTGAACTCACAGCAATGTAATCCTTATAAGTGAAGTTATAGACTTTTACTCAGTTCTAATTAGTGCAGTGCCTAAGGTAAATAGCATCAATAATTATTATCGTTAAAACATGTTATTGCACAACAGTATTAAGTATCTAAAAAACTGGATAAAACCGTTATTATTCGAATAGCGAAACAGGAGTTATTATTTTGAAATATTCTTAATTACAGAGATCATTAAGCGCGGATTATATTATTAATTAAAAAAGAAAATGGGGGAATATAATGTGAACGGAATCAAAATAGAAAACAAATAATCGGAAAGCTACCGGCCAGAAAATTACATCGCCGGGGAGACACATTAACCTCCCCTCCTCTTCCTCCGCTATACAATTTAGTAATGAATGGGAATCATAAAAGATATTCTATATACGAAATAGATAACAATGCAGATACAGACACACCTTGCAGAATCAATTCAATAATAATATTGTTCCTGAATGAGCGTGGGATTGAAAAAGCGGTATTACAATTGTTTTAATTTATTGATAGTGGAGGTTTTTATTTTGGTATACAAAGAGAATAAATGGAATTAATTTCTATACGTCAAAACTAATTTCAATTATTTTGAGTAATATAAATATTTATTGAAATATTCGTTTTATAAATGAATCAATTGCTTGATTTTAAATAGCCTAAATTTACAATTAAAATAATGAAATATTCTGTTTCAATTATTTATAAGAAATTATAGTATTTAAAAATAAATTATTCTTTTGAATGAATCTTTTATACAGGGTTGGGATAAAGTATGGAAACAAATAAATGTCTTTAAAACATAACGGACGACATCTTTGAAATGTTGCAGGAAAGAGCAATGGGGCACAATGCATCTGATGCATATGTTATATGCGAACGACTGATGGACATATGTAATGTCGATAAACATTTTGTATCTAATGTAGTATAATCCGGCGACAATAATTAAGTTTTACTGAATAACCAAATTATTCCTGCACTTAAACGGAATAAGTTGATACCACAAAATGTTTCGTTTCAATAAGATGGAGGGAGCACCTCCTCACGATGGATTGAATGTAAAGGATTCAAAGAGTAACCTACTCGTTCTCCGGATCTTGGCCCATTCGATTTTTTTCCTTGGAGTTATCTTTATATATATACATATTCTTTATTAACAAACGTAATACAACACCTATATATAAAATATTGCAATACATGCTGCAAAAGTTTGCTAATTGGCCATCGACCAGTGGTCTTTCCGCTTGGGGGTTATCTAAAATCTCGTGTTTACGTTAAACGACCGACACGATTGTAAGAATTGAGATACAGAATTATTGATGAATATAAACTAATACGTGAAGAAGTCGTGGAAAGATTGACTCAATAAATTATTAATAGGCTGGGATATTGTCTGGATGTAAACGGCAAGCAATTTGGACATTTGATTTAATTTTGTTTAAATTATTATTATCATTAGTTTAAAGTAAATAAATTTACTTATTACAACTAAAAGTGTGTTATTTCTTGTTTTTACAGATTTTTTTACACTAAACCCAAATTCCGGTTAAAACGGAAATATATTATTTCACTTACCCTTAAAATTTCAAAAATTTCATCAGCTTTGTTTTAAAGAAATTTACTTGGTTCCATACTTCATCCCAACCCTGTATACTTAACTTAATATATAAGTACATAAAAAAGTTACTCGAATTAATTATTAAAATTAAAATAAACGATAATTGATTGAGAGAATTTGAATTTAGGAGGGATAATATGGTTTTATTTTTACAATATTTTACAAACTTATACGTACGAAACTAATTCAAGAAATTAAACCAAACCATTCCCCATCCCTCTAAGAATTTATTATTAAGCGCACTGTGTAAATCAACAAAGCCGACTCTGGCAGTAAACTCCGGCATCCGGCGGTATTTAAATAAATTAATAACGAGTTCTAGGTGGATTAGCGACAGTGCAATATGTTACGGGTTTACGGGGGCGTTCGTTAATCGTCGAACTTGGCTGAACAATTTCGAGACAACGAAATGTCTAATTCGCGTGTCGAAATAATGTTTGTTCCTTGTTCTCGTCTTAATACGCAAAAATTACAACTCGCCGTGCTGGGCTCGGAACCGCTATTGTTTATACTGTATCAGATAAAAGAATCGTTAAGGGATTATAAATTTTTTAATAGTGCTGCATGGAATGGAAATTTATTTTTGATTGATTGACGTAGCATTTAGTTATTCTCTCAATTTTAAAGATCATTAATTTGTTACCGGCGATTAATTTTAATCGTCGTCAACGAAATTAAAATTTTCAATTTTAATTTTTTTTTTTTATAAAATGAGTTTTGGCCAGCACTCTACCTGCCGGCCGCCGCGGATTAACCATCGGGTCAACATTTACCTGACCCGAGGTTGAAAGATCACCGCCCGGCCCTCCGGATTATCGTGCAGCAATTAGGGCCCGAGCAGCAGATTAAGACGCCCAGGAAGAGGACACGGGCCGCCGTTGCAATTTGAAAGAAGAGAGATTACAGATTAACGTAATTCTTTCAAATTGCATTTTAACGGTTGGATTTAAGAATTCGTTGGAAATAATTATTTTGTTTACGATAGTTATTTTCCAGTGAATTCTTTGCCAACGGCCACGTGGTCCTCGAAAATCATCCCTACTCTAGACGATTTTCGGTGTTTAAATACGGGATGCATCCACCCAGATCTTTAGTCCACTCTGGTGCTGTACAGGGGGCAGCATGTGGATTCATGAGGAACTTTTGTTCCTCGAAATTTAACCTTCTCTCTGAGACAGGAAAATCTGACCGACGCAGACGCCAGATGTTCCAGACGTCGTTCCTGCCAGAAGAAGTCGACTCCAGGACCAGTGCTTCCTGAAGTCCACCGACGCCGAGCTTCACGGTTACTGGTGTAACCGTCTCGACGCCACACCGACGCTACTAGTGTAGTATCCTTTGCTGTTGCCGGATCCAGTCCAATCCAGGAACCTGCCGACTCCAGGAAACTCAGCCCGACGCCGACGTTAGCTGTTCCGCCGTCGTTCCTGCAGTCAACACCGACGCCAAGCACCTAGGTTGCCAGTACAACCGCTTCGACGTCAACACTACGAGGGTAGTGTTTGTTCCTGCCCCTAGATCCAACCCCGACGCAATAACCCACGGACTCCGACGCCGATCACAGGACGCCAAACTGCCGCCTGAACGCCGCCTCCATCCAGACGCCGACGCTACATCAGGTCTACCTACATGTACACTGTGTGACTGCTCTCTCTGTTTTGTTTTTTGTTTTTTTTTTGCTAATTTTTTTGTAAATAAATTATTTAAAAACCAATTGTGTTTTAAAGGTTAGTTGCTTCGTCTTTAAATCAACCTGAGCTAGTTGATTAATCAGCGTGAGGTACCTTCCCTCCCGTTGACAAATTTATACAGAATTGTTAGTTTCCTCAAAAACATTTTTAATAATGACATATTTTTATTTAATAATAATAGAAAAAAGGATTTATTTACTTGGTCATAGTTATTTAAATAAAATTAAATGAAAAGAATTTGAAAATAATTTATTAATTAATTATTAAATTCTTCAGTATTTTAATAAATAGAAATACACATAATTTTAATTAAATACGAGAGTTTTATTTCACCTTTACGTGTTTATTTATCTAATAAATATAAAATGAATCACTAAATAAATACCTTTAAAGTACAAGAAGCTATGTTATATTATCATTAATAATTAATAAATTTTAAAATTAAAGCGAAATCGACTTTCCTTTAGATAAGAAAATCATAAGCAAAATAATGTTTTAGAAAGATAAAGTAAATTTATTTTAAATTTAAAATATTGCAATTATTTTGTTGTTGTTTAATATAATCTATTTACAATTAAGTCAAGTTATGTATTTTTATGTTATATTTTAAAATATAATTTATTTATGAAAAAAATAAAAACAAAGCACCAATACATTTAATTAATACTAGAATTAAACCAGCAGCACAGTTCTCAGTTTTCACAATCGCGTTACGAACTTTCGCGGAAATATTATACCAGATTTTCGAACTTAATTTTAGAGTTTGTACGTCTCGGTCTGGATCTCGCCACAATTTCAGCAAATTAAAGAAGTTTTACTTGATACCCGGCACACTCAGCTACCTGATTGTTTCTTCTGTAATATATTAATTGCTTTTAGTTTTCATGCCCCCGCACTGGAATGTGTGTGGATGTGTGTGTAATTTCAACGTGAAATGGCGTTCCCAGCCAAGAATACTTTATATAAACTGCTAAACTATTACTGCGAGTAGTGTATGTAAGAAAACTTGTCTGGTTTAGAACACATCCAGTTCCAATTCAGCTCACGATATTTGATGTGTATACACGTTTTGTGTGTTGTAATCGCATTTTTGTTTAATTACCTTATTATTTTATTAATTAGATAAATAATATTGAAGTGATGATGAAAATAATTTTAATTGATACAAATAAACAACATTTAGTTTTACATTCGTCAACGATATAGATTAAATGATTCATAGAATTATTTGATGTTATTACAAAATATAAATACATTTTCAAATCAAGACATCCACTGAATAAAATTATCACAAATAACATTGTATAAGCATTCAAACAACATTAAACGTTGGTATATCAAAACAAATTATAACACGATATGAGTGATGCAACTGTCTTTCGATTATTGATTCTTCCGCTTGAATATTATGATTTCCTCTCATTAATATCAAATTTTATTTCATATCAATTTTGCTCAGTATATATTTAAAGATTTGTAGCAATTTTATAATAAAGTGAGTTATTATGTAAGTATAAAACAAATATCCTTCGAAAAAAAAAAAAATCCAGGGCAAATATTATTAATTTTATTCTATATAACTTAAAATAATAATAATAATATTACCGAATGTTCAGGACTTGCTGACAATACCTATCTATGCAGACACTCATAAGTAATCTACTCTTATTACAAATACTTGCCTGAGACTGTACTTGATATAAAAGAGCACACTCTATACTAGGATAGACCAATACTCACTGACAAAACTGTCGATTACAACAGTCCAGACATTGTCTACATCGATAAAATAAATAATACTGGTCTTATTGTAGATATTGCTGTTCCTCTTACTCACAATATTGCAAGAATAGAAAGGTAAAAAAGAACTAAATATGAAAACCTGGCAATAGAGGTGCAGCGCATTTACAAACTAAAAACAATCAAAATTGTACTAGTAGTTATATCTGGGACAGGAGTAGTGAGCAAAGACTTTCTGCAAGACCTGAAATCGATAGGACTACATGAAAATATTTTAATACAAATCCAAAAAGCAACCATTCTACAAAAATGCCACATAGGAAATTTTTAAACTGTATGGATTGAAATGTTTTTTTTTTTCTCCCAGGCAGTGTAACACCAGCTTGAGCTGAGATATTTTAAATTAAATAATAACAAAATACTGAAAATTTATAAAATCCTTCCAAGCTTTCGAAATTTCAATCACGAAAACATGGCGAACCACAATACATCTGACTACAGAAAGGGAGCAAATACAAACAGAAACCATCCAAGTTAAAAGAGGAATCTTCCAAGGTGATTCGCTAAGTGCGTTATGGTTTTGTATATGTCTAAACCAATGCGCTAAATGAGACCAAATATGGATTCGAAATCATCTATTTTATATGGATGATATCAAATTTTATGGACCAACAGAGACGCAGATGAAAGGGCTACTACTAACGTTAGTAGAAGACATAATAACAGACATAAGAATGGATTTTGGAATTAACAAATGAAAAACTTTATGTATGGATAGAGGGAAATGGAATGACACTATCACACCCCATACACTCAATAAACAATCACTTATGAATATACAAAAAAATGAAACATAAATACTTAGGATTCGAACAAAATACAAAACTGGACCACGGAACAATTAAACAACATCTAAAAGAACAATATAAAAAGAAGCTATCAGTGATACTAAAAATGAAGCTAAATTCAAGAAAGATATTTAAAGCCATAAATACATACGCGATACCTCTACTTACATATTCATTCGGTATAATCCATTTGTCAATAACAGATTTGTAAAACTTAAATATACTTACCAGAACCCAACTTATAAAACACAGAGCATACCATCCATATGCATGTAAAAAAGGTGAAATATACCTAGAAAGGAAGGAGATAGAGGGCTAATAGACATTCACACACTACACAATAAACAAATAAAAACTCTAAAAGAATATTTTCACAATAAAACCACATCACTACATATGGCAATAGTACAATCCGCCATAATACTGCAGTAAAAATCATCCATCAAGCCATAGCACTAAAATATAAGCTCATTGACGAGCATGTATCATACTATAATTATATGCCGACTACTGTAATAGACAATGACAATTATAAACTATACTACGATATATCTATACACACTGACAAAACCATAATATGCAATAGACCTGACATCACATTCCAAGACAAAACATACACAAAATCACATATATTATTGATATTGCCATACCCGTAGACAACAACACTACAAAAAAATACATAAAGAAATCGAAAAATATATAGCGCTGACTAAAGAAATTGAAAGAATATAGAAACAAGACCATACACATATTCTACCGTTTATCATATTCAACACCGGTATTACCCACAAAGAATTAAAAAAAATATAGAACCATTCATCCACAACAACATTCAAAAGTCATCCTGAAAACCTGCAGTATTACACGTACATTCTTACGATAGATCATTTGCGCGACTTGGTTTATCCAGTCAGCAAGGAAGACACCGGATAATTAATCACCGAGATAACAAGAGAAATAATAATAATATAAGGTACTATATTTTATATATAATACATTTCCCTGGCACATTCACCAGAAAATTAAATAAATTCAGATTGGGAGCGTTCATCTTGAGGCAGTAATAATTTTGTAAGATATAAAACAGATCAAATATTGTTTTCTATAAGGGGTAAACGTAATGACGCAAGTCATTACTTTGACAGATTGCTATTTCAAAGCCATTCGAAAGGTCATTATGGATGGGCGAATATAATGACGTAATTCACTAATTTGGCAGATTGTAATTTCAAGGTCTTGAGAAAGTCAATATTATCATTGATTATCAATAATAGAAACTCCAATATTCAGCCGGAAACATCAACAAATCGATATCCCGTAGTAAGCTTATATCTAGATATAGCTTTAATTTCACATATTTCTTCATAAATCTATTAATTTTGTACAACTCTAAATAAATATTTATTACTTATTTTTTTATATAATCATATAAATTCGTCCATTATAATAATATAACAATTTATTGGACATCACAGATACTAACATGAAATTGTTAATTTTTTAAGCACTATTTATTAATTTGCTGCATTATTTTATGTTATTCGCGGAGAATATTTTATGCAAGTGTCCTTGTCATCTTTTATTCATATTTAATATTGTTTGCAATGATTGAGTGTGGCGAAACTTTACCGATGCCTACCTCTAAAGTGTATTTTTTGTCCTCCATCTTAACCAGAAAAAAAGGTACGCTCTGCAGGACTCTTGTTTCCACAATACGTATGTGTTTCACACTTTTCTACCAGGTTAAGGTTTTATTGAAAGCACCCGTGTCCACTGAAGAGCTGAAGATGAAACTTTGTGGTATCTGAAGAGTTCCAGTTATATATATAGTATATAGATTTTTATTTTATTTCATTGAATATAGCCTATTTTTAACATAATCACCACTTTTTATAGCCAATAGTATAAAAACGGTAACGGGCCATAAAGGAATTGTCTGTTAGTTAAATTTTGTATATAGAATAATAAACAAGAAAAAAAAAAAAGAATGTTAGAAAATTTGTTATATAAAACTAAACCTTGTAAAAGATATAATACTTCTTTCATTAAAATTGATAAAGTTTCTTGAACACTTCTTGTTTTACTTGAGTTCATTGAAAGAAGCTGTTGAATATTAGAAACGTTTATGTGTGCAAAATATATTAATGGCGTACATTTATTTTAATGCGAAATTTTATCGAAAGAATGTTCTATTCAAATTATATTTAATATTGTATCAATAAAAGTTGAAATTTTTAGTAAGATGAATTACTAATAAATCGCACACTTATCTCATACTATTTACTAAAAATCCCAAAATATAATACAATGTTTTTTTTAATAAATGATGCTACATGAAATTAGGCAAAGATTGGCGCTTGCGTCATCTTCCATTTATTATGAACCATTTCTTTGTTATGCGCACTACTCAAAACAATTATGTTACTAATTTGTGCCACCGTAAAAATAAAAAAAAAATAAGGACATATGAAAAGACACTTTATTTAATTGTTTTAACTGGTACATATGGAATTATCAGCATGACGTACTTTTAAAATACCCGTAATAATTAACAACTGGCGAAGTCCTTCCGGTTCATCAGCTTCACTTCAATTCTCTTCAAGACGATGAGAAAGATTGTAGACAATCCATAAGCTACGGTCCTTCAAAAAGGTACCCGCTCCAAAGGCATCACATCAGTATGTCTATCAACACGGTAATCAGGTGGGCTCTCTACACGAGCTGCAAAACATGGAAACTGCACTGTGAATATTTATTGTCATAGAAGGGGCGTTTGATCAATGGCGTAACTATTTTGGCGCTAGAGCCCAAATTACGGGGGAGGGGTTGTGATGGATAGCCAAAGGGCCCGTCTGGATTCGCAAAACAACAAATATTTGTTTGTTTTTCTTTAAGCACGAGTATTTAAATTTCTTTACCACCTATGTACCCATGTAGGCGCAACTCTTTTAAGTTAACTTAATACCGTAGTTGCCAGTTAGCACTTTGGGGCCCTAATAATTATTTTGCGGAGGCCCCACGACAGGTAGTTACGCCTCTGCGTTTGATATCACCATACACCAGCCGATGTGGAAACGACAGAGTGGCTCCAAGACATACTAACCGTACGGAGCATAACCGCGACGAGGGGGTGTTAACACAAACAGTAACCACGGAGAGAGGCTACCCACAGGGTAGGGTACTATCACCTCTACTATAGTGTCTGATGATTGACGATCTCTTCAAGAAAATAACAGAGAACGTGATCCATACGGTTGGGTATGCAGACGATGATGCGATAATTATATAAGGACGGTTCGAAAGTACGGCCATGAACATTGCAAAGCGTGTACTTAACATCATTAGTTCCTTTATTTACTAGGAAAAGGAAGTTGACCTTGGTAGCATTAATGCTAAATGGCCAGATGATTGAGTTATCCGAAGAGGTCAAGTACCTAGGAGTTGTCCTGAACAAAAAAATCACTTGGAACTTACATTTAGACAGAGTTCTCAAATGAGCGACAGCGGCCTTCTCATAGGGGCTGAAACCAAAAATGGTACTGCGGTCGTACCTTACGATAGTAAAGCCCATTATAATCTATGGTTCCTTAGTCTCGTGGACGAAGACAAAGGAAAAGAGTCACAAGGCAAACTGCAAAGGCTGCAAAAGCTGCAAAAGCTTGCCTACCTTGCAGTTACAGGAGCGATGCACAACTCTGACCACAGCCATGGAAGCTACATTAGACCTGCTACATAAAAAAATGAACCACTCAATGCATGAAAATAAGGGATCAGGCAAGGAAGTAGTTCCTAAAATAATCCACGAACGCAATGCCGATAGAGTTCTTTAACAATCCATCATAAGTAACCGCCAAATCATTGTTCAAAGTATTACAGACCTAAACGACAGGAAAGCGTCCATATGGTACACCGATGCAGCTAAGTCTGCACATATACAGCCGGGGTTATTGGTAGTCTGTGCTATTGGGCGAGATCCCAAGTATACTCCAAGCCGAAATAATGGCCATTGATAGATGCGCACAAATCTGCCTGGGAAGAAATTTTAAAGGCAAGCGAATATTTATCATTTCTGATAGCTAGGCAGCTTTGACTCCAGGGTCGCCTGTCAATGCAAACAAACCCTCAATCAGCTGGCGAAGGGAAACAAACTAGCCTTATGGTGGTCTCCCGGATGCCAGGGAATAAAGGATAACAAAAAAGCGACGCCCTCGCATAAAGCGGGGTCGCAGCTCCGTTCGCGAGACCAGAGTCTACTTGTGGACATACCAAAGCTCACTCTAGGTAAATGGCCAGAGAGTGGAAAGATGAACAGAAGTGAGCCCACTGAAGAAACACTCCCGGGCTAAGACAATCTAAAATGCTTATAGAGTATTCGGCAGAGTGGACCAAAAAGGTTCTTTGCCTCTCTAAAAGAGATATTAAAATTGTATTAGGAATATACATTGGAAACTGCTCGGTAAGATATTACCTTTACAAGATGGGTAAGGCAGCGGAAATCACCTGTCGGTTATGTGATTGATCCAAGTCTCTCGAGGACATCCTGGTCTTCGCTCAGGAGGTAGGAATTCTTGCAGAATAAAGGCAGAAGGGTAGGCACAATACACCTCATTGGTCGTGGTATGTATGCTGTATTGGAAACAAGGAATTCTTCAATTTCAATAATAAAAGTAAATTTAAAAACCATTACACGTAATATAGATAATTATTAATTCCCCCAACATAGTTACTTTACGATAATACCTCCTATTTATTTCGCATTGAAAATCTTCAATGGAGCCACCTGAAACTCAAATTAGAAAAAAAATCACTGAAAAAAGTATTAAACATTCTTAAATTTAATCAAAAAGTATTTATATATATATCTCTTTATCGAATGTTTTCACTTACCTGTATTGAATGATTTATTTTAATTTGTATTATAATTTATATAATGCTACTTAATTGAGAAGTATTACTATTATTAGTATAACTTGCCGAAAGCCTGACAAACTAAACTGAGGAAGATAACAGAACTAATAACAGGTCACTCTGCAAAATATAGGACTGGTCCTAGTAGAATATATCTGCAGACTGTTATATGAAGTGTGTGAAGATGCCTGAGGAAGGATAATATTATAAAAAAAGATAAGAAAGCTAGAATTAAAATATAATCTAAATTGTTTGATTAACAATAGGAAATTAAGAAATACAACAAGCCAAACAAACGATTGAAATTCTTGTGCGTACTAAACTCTTTCCTCCTCTACCGCTTACAACGCAATACAATATTGTAAACATCGACTTATCATACACCATTCACATAACATTTGGGAGATAAAGCAAGCGCCACCTATTGATTAATATCATGTGGCATCGCCAACAATTTGAGTCTACAATAGCAAACGAAATTCATTTAAAAAAATGTTCAACCACCCGTCACTAGTTATCCATACGCTAGATCAGTGATAGGGAAACTACGGCCCGCGGATAGGTTTAATCCGGCCCGTTTAAGAGTGCCGTCGTGAGAATGTTTGAAGGCGTTCTTACTTCGTAATGTGACGACCCGCATAAAAACTACCTGCGGCGATATTCAAAACACAATAGTATTCTGGACAAATCCATCCGACCTAAACAGATGACTCATCTTCGCTCGAAACTTGTTTTCTCGAAAGAACCGGAAAAATCCAATTCCCGAACAATCCTTGCAGGTAGGTATAAATACAAGCGAGGCCGCCCGAAGATCAGTTAGTTAGCGACTTAGTCAGTCAACTGCAACGACCCGCTGTGATAATTGTTTGTGTAATCCCCGAAACTCCCACTGCCTCAACAAACACCCGCGCAAGAGCATTAGTTAGCAGTAAGCTTTCGTCAATTGCGTTTCTGTGTTTTGTTCTCCGTAGTAGGTAACGTCTAAAATGGATGTTAGAAAAAGAAAAGTGGATTCAGAATGTCGAGTTTTTAAAGAATGGACTTGGAAACATTTCTTTACTTTATTTGAAGAAAAACCTGTGTGCTTACTTTGCAATACAACTGTTGCAGTTTTAAAAGAATATAACATTCAATACCATTTCAAGAGCAAATATGAAAACTACTCCTACTCATCGTTAAGTGAAGAGATGAAAAAAATTAAATCGAAAGATTTAATAAAAAAATTATCAAGTCTACAACAATTACTTCAGAGAGCTAATCATTCTCAAAGATGCGCTACGAAAGCCAGTTATGTGTTGGCTTATATTATTGCTAAATCTAATAAAGCATTTTCAGATGGTGAATTTATAAAGCAGTGCATGATAGACGTGCGCGATATAATGTGCCCTGAAAAGAAACATGATTTTCAGTTACTGTCTCTCTCAAGAAGAACAATCACCGAGAGAATTGAAAATATTTATAAAAATCTAATTTCACAACTGACTACAAAAACAAAACAAAAAATATTTTTTTATTCAATTACTATGGATGAAAGTACAGATATCAGCGATACTGCGCAGTTACTCATATTTGTAAGAGGAATCAACGCCCACTTTGAAATTACAGAAGAACTTGCAGGGCTGCAGTCAAAGAAAGGAACAACGACTGGTGGCGATATATTTTGCGAATTTGAAAAGTGCATCGATAAACTTCGTTTACCTAATGATAAGTTATGTAATGTAACTACAGATGGTGCTCCTAATATGGTTGGAATCAATCAAGGATTTGTTGGGAAATTTAATTCTAAGTATCCGGAAAATGATATTGTTTTTTTGCATTGCCTTATACATCAGGATGCTCTCTGTAAATCGGTTTTAGATATTGACCATATACTTAATATTGTTGTAAAACTAGTAAATATGATTCGTTCCAGAGGAACATCGCCAGTTTCAACAGTTTTTGTAGTCCGTACATGCTGAGCATTCTGATATCCTGTATTATTCAAAAGTTCGTTGGCTAAGTACTGGAAAAGTATTTGAAAGAATTTGGGATTTAAAAGACGATATTGTGAATTTTCTTCTTGATAAAGACATTTATAATCAATTTGACGTCTTAGAAAACGTTTTCGCTTTTTTCACAGACCTCATGCCACACATGAATAAACTTAATCTCAAATTGCAAGAGAAAAATCAGTTTCTTCACGATATTTGGCAATACCTGAAAAGTTATTCAAATTACAGTTATTATTATTTGCTAATCAGATCTCTAAATCTGATTTTTCTCATTTTCCAAGAATACAATCTTTAAAATTCACTATATCAAACAATAAGATTAAAAAATACGAAATTAATCTGAGAAAATCTTCAGGATTTGAAAGGAGATTTCAGGACATTAGAAAAATGGAACCAAAGTTTAGTATTTTTGCGACCCCATTCAATGTTAATTACGAAGAAGATGATGCAAATTTTGAACTTGAGTTAATAGAACTGAACTGTAATACTCTCCTGAAACAAACTTTTCATACAGTGACATTGCTATAATTTTATAAAAAATTAAGTCCATTTCCCAAATCTAATTACTCATGCAATGAAGACAATGACAATGTTCGGCTTATCTTATATATGCGATCAAATCTTTTCAACAATGAAGCTTAGGAAAACTTCTTTAAGAAACAGAATTACATATGAGAACCTTTCATCAGTTTTAAGAATTTCTGGTTCGCAAATGGAAGCGGACTATAATGAAATTTTGATGAAACAGTCTCAATTTCATTTTTCTCATGCACCATCAACCAGTAATGACACTAGAAAATAAAGTGATAATACTTCACATCAAGAACTACACTAAATTCATTTTATATTTTGTGCTTATAATTTTCTTACCTTTTGCTTTTTTACTATTAAAATAATAAGTGTATGTAATAATATATGTATATGTTTATAGAACACATAATTCTTTTAACGATTAAGCATTATTCTTTGGCCCGCTATGATTGTCTGGTTATTACAAATGGCCCGTCTTAAAAAAAGTTTCCCCACCACTGCGCTAGATGAGTGGTAATTAAACATTTTATTAAACACCATTAATAATTGTGTTCTATCTCCTCAGATGTTAATGGTTAGTTTGAAAATATTTCAGTATCCGTCGTTAAATACTATTAATACAAATAATCGGAGGGATCATTGGACACTTTTCTTGCATTAAAATATTTGACCTTGATTTAAATTTATTTACTGTATGCCCAATTTGTTGATAAATAAAGGATCTAATTGGTTCAGAAATATACAATTTTACTGAATACTCTAGAATTTTTAAAAATTCTACGAAATTTAGAGATTGAATTTTATTGTTAACATATGCAACATTCAATTTAGATAGTTATAATGATAAACAAAAGATATAAATAGAAGATTTTGATATATTTGATAGTTCGGTGAAACTTTATGCTCATTTTTTAAATAAAACAAACGTTTAGAAATTCCACAGTTTATTGTAAGCACTGCTACAATTGTTTCGCTACAGAGTAGCATCATCAGGCAGAAGATTAATGCATATGGATAACAAGTGATGGCCATTTCGGTTTGTCGAAAGGTGATTAATGATAAAACAAACGAACAGGTCTGGCTATATATAACAGTTACAGGTAGAAAAATGTAATAATAATAAAAGTACAGTTTAAACAAATTATATATAAAAGTTACAGGTAGAAAAGGTAATTAAGAGGTAAAAGTACATTTTAAACAAAATTACAATGATATTTAAACAAATGTACAATGATAAAATTACAAATTGAGTAGAGGTAAATTATTAATACCAATTTGATCATTAAGGAGGCTGCCCTTTGATTTAAATTTATTTATTTCTAACTGTTCTAAGAGGTTAAGTTTCAAACCTCTGTTGCTAATGTGGATAATTTTATATTTATCATTGAAACTATGACTGTGATCTTTATTATCAGGGAAACATTTTTATGTTCCTTGATTCTAACTTCAAAACTACGACCTGTTTGACCAACATAAGTCATATCACAATCACCGCAAATTCAACGCATAAACACCCGATTTCTTTACAGATAGGATTTTGTCTTTACCATTATTTATGAATAGAGTTATTTGTTTTAAAAGCTGACTGGATATTGATTTTTGAAAGGGATTTTGCTAATTTATTTGAAGGTTCTCCTACGTAACTAAAGGAAAAATAGTATTTTGTTTTTGTTTTTTCTGTAAAATGTTTATAATAATTTCGCATTTGAATCAATTGTTAGTAGCAATTATTAAAATTCTCTCCAACTCTCTATTAAAATTATCCGTCGATAGGAGAACGTCAACTAACCGGTATATCATAGAATGATGAGCTGCAAGTTTGTGTGAAATCGGGTAATGATCAAATTGATATTAATGTTCGTTTGTTTTATCATTAATCATCTGCCTGATGATGCTACTGTGTAGCGAAACAATTGTAGCAGTGCTTACAATAAACTGTGAAATTTCTAAACGTTTGTTTTATTAAAAAAAAAAATAGAGAATTTTGTATGGAACAGCACATTTCTTGTATATTCTTTGTAGAGTTTAATGTTTTTTTTTTTTTGATTAGGAGGTTGATCTCAGCTGAGCCTATACTTTTTAGATCCTACAATAAGTTATATAGTTAACTCTAGTTTATAAAATGAGGCAAAAGCATGTTAGGCTCGTAATCATATCTCTTATACACAGTCCACCATGTCAAATGTACTCCATATTTTTTCTTCTCTTAAATTATTGCTTAGTGATTCGAAAAACAACGTATTTCAAATACCGAATTATTGCGTAGAATCACGGGATATTCTGAGATGTTGACGTCTATATGATGATACTTCTCTGCTACTATGGACTAATTATGAATAAATAGTTATTTTAAAATTATAAATTTAATTTACTTATATTTAAATTAAATATGATATAGGATCTGTGGTGTATGTGAGCCTGGAGTGTGTTTGGATGCTTTAGCGTTTTAGTATTTCAGTGGAACAGTGACACATTCTGAGAGGAGATAAATTGGATTTATTTGTGCATTGAAATGATGCCTAAGCTTTAGAATTAGACGGCATGTGAGCTTTAGCGGTTGCGAGAATTAATTGCGTCGAGTGTTAGCAGTCGAGTATGAGGACGGGGATGATATTTGATTATTTGTCACTTTGATAGTTTTAAATACACTGGGATTAAGATGATGCCGGTAATAAATTTCCGACTAAAACGAAATGATGTATTATGGGAATGTCTCCGGTAAATAATTTATCGCAACATAGGTGGATTAACCTTTGATTTAGGTGCGCGAGTAGATTACTCTTCAGCTGAAGGGGGTAATCATTAAAGCCGATTTTAACTGGTCTCGTAAATTACATTAATCGTGTTGACACCTAGTTAACTGGGCGTGATCTACTTCACTCGCCCCGAAACGAAAACCCTAAAAATATAAATACTCCACTGTTAAAGTCGGCGGCGGAATCGCGGAAATACCGAATCGATTTATTTATTACCGCCACATGTATAAAACTGCGGGATCTTTTTTTTCTCCTTGTTCCCTCTTTTCTTTATTCTTTCATTTCTATTTGTGCGATTCCTGAGCACCGCACCCGTTGTATTCTTGATAATGTATGATATTCCTGCGCCATGTAATAAATCCCACCTACATGTACATTTGAACTTGTCAAAATAATCTTAGGAAATATTAGGCTGAGATATATTACCGGCTCGATTTAATTCAGCAAATTAATCCACTCTGTAAAGCGAGTCGAAGATATTCCACATTATTTATCCAACCAAAACAATCGCCTCACGACTTTTATGAATGTCATTCAATATGTTCAACTGTTTATCTGAACATTAAAAAACATGAATAATACATATTTTTAATCATCAGGACAGTATAGCAGAGATTGTTTTCTTTGAAATCATCATAAATTCATGACAGGGCAGAAAGACATCTGGTCGATAGCCCAGACAGATCAACACCTATATGTATTGTAATTATTTATGTTATATTGATTTGTAATATCTGTAAAGTCTGAATAAAGATGTGTGTATATATAAATGTTCTTATTTTTTTTCTAAAATATAAAATTATTAAAAATTTAAATTATACATTTTTTAACAATAAATTGTATTTATTTAAAAGAAATAATTTTAACATTTCAATTTAGTCATATAAATTCATAACCCTATCACTGATCGTACTTACTATGACTTTAATTATGCTAACTATAGTAATGTTAATTTATGGATCATTTGTACGCTCTAAACTTGAATACTAAAAAAACGACATTCATAAAGTATAAATGGTTCAAATCAAAGTTTTGCAAATAATAATTTATAAAATAGTTTTTTTTTGAAGGAGTGAATTTAACCATTCAATAATGTCGATTATGGAGGCTTTTAATTGATGAAATTCTATAATACATTATTTGTAAATAAAACAACATTTTTTTAATTATAAAATTTATTGTACAATCACTGCTACAATTATTGATCATCTGCCTGATAATGCCACTGTGTTGACGAAACAATTGTAGCAATGTTTCTACAATAAATTTTATAAAACTTTAAAAAAGACCGTTGTTTCATTTACAAATAGTGTATTCAATAATGTTGTAATTTATTAATTTAAGCATTTTGCAATCAAACGAGTCTGTTTAGGTTTATGTTTCGAGATTATTTAATGAATTAATTGATTGTAACACTATTGGCTGAAATATCATTTAGTACACTCTAAAGCTTTATTCAGGATACCATTTAATCGAACTAATTTATTTCATCTAAAAACCGTTTTGTATATGAAATTATTATCAGTGTGTATAACTTGGGTAAATTAAATATTGGTTTGTTTAATTAAGCGTGGCTAATTGCCGCTAATGGATGAAATACAGTCGTGACTTGCACCTTAAAAAGTCTCATGAAGCCGTTAATTCGAGCGCGAAGTGTAAACATTCGCCATAACACCTTGTAATTAGTCAGAGGGAGACAGAAGCCGGTGTTTGCGGCTATAGATTATCGACTGCGTCTATAACCGAATCCATAATACCTAATCGAATCATTAATTAGAAACCGCACTAAGGCATTGATAATTGTGCGACGCGAAAGTTAATTAATTCTTAATCGCATGCAGTTTATTAAGTAAATTTTGCACAAATGGAAAATAATTATTTCACAATTTCTATTCAAATAAATAAAACGAGATGTGTTGGAATGATTTTTCTAAAATATCCTGTTAAATCCAGATAACTTTATACTTGTTTAATGGTTTTTGGCATCAGAAAATTGGCAACTGTCCTAATTTTATCACCTGGTGTAATTTTACCATCTTCTTCAATGTGTCCTAAGAAATGTATCCCTTTAGTTAAAAACCAACACTATTTTACATATATTTTCAGACCATATTCCTGCATTGCATTTAACACCAATTTTAGAATATCGATTGCTTCTTTCTCATCACTTACAGCAATATGTAAATCATCCAAATCTGATAAAACAATTCCCTGTTTGACTATGTCCTTGAATACCACATTTACATGTCTTTGAAAAACAGCTGGTCCATTACAGAATCCAAGCGGCATACAATTGAACCAGCATTGTCCTAGATGCACCACTAATGCTGTATATTTACGACTTTCTTTATCCATTGGTATGTGTAAAAAACATTCTTCATATCCAGTATAGAGTAAATATTTGCATCTACCAAAAGATCTAATGCTACATCTATTGGTTGTTTTAGTTTATTTGTTATTGGGTAACCGTCCTTTGTCATTTTTTGTTTATCTCTTTGTATGGATTATCCTTTTCGTTTATAAGAACCACTGCGATATAAAAATCTGAGCATGCCCCTATTATCCCTTCTTCCAGCCAATTAACAACTTGTTTTTTTGTTGCCCTTTTTGCCAATTTTCATTTCCACTCCAGTAACTTTCATATTTTTTTTTGGGTTTATAACTCTTAATTAATTTCTGTACTTCTTTTACAAGTTCCGTATTTGAAGGATTTATATTTATATCATCTGGTTTTTCCATCGACAAAATATTTAAAATGTTCAATTCATCTTCTTCTTCTTGTTAAGTAACATTTCCATTCATTGTTATAAATATTACGTCTACATAGTATAAGAATTCTTGGCCAATTATAACCTGCTCGTTTAATTTGCTAGGTACTGTTTTAAAGCAGGTAACATTTACTTCAATATCACATTTTATACTTTATCTCGGCGACATATAGAGAAATCTAACTTAGGTTCTTTTATTCTTCGACACATGTAGTCGCTCATCACGTTGACCAAACTGCCCGTATCCATTAACGCATTGCAATTTAATCCAGCAATCTTCATTTATAGTATAGTATACTTTGAAGTATCCTAATATTTCCATTTTTTACCAATTTTCACTCGTTCAATCTTCATTTCTAGTAGATATGATGAACTTTGAAGTTACCTAATATTTCCATTTTTACTAATTTTCACTCATTTGCTTTATATACAAATTCTGAATATTTAAAGCATTTTGTGCCTTTCTCTTTAAGGGCATATGATTTGGATAAATCTCCCATCTGTCCACAATTATAAAGTGTATCGCCTGTCGTATTTAATTTGTCATTATTCTTTGTATTATAAAGTGGTTTGAAAATGATTATCATCTTAAAAATTTTTCTTTTTTCCTTTAAATTTACATACTAATTTTGTAGCGTATAAAACATATTTTCTTACATCGTCACATATACCATCTGTTACATATTTTAATAATGATTTATCGTCAATTTTACCTAAGAGGTCATTGACACTAAAATTATCGTCATTATCTTCAGCTTTGTCATCGGCAGAGTTTTCTTAATCTTCATTTATCTATATCAGCAAATTTATGTCACATAATACTTCAACAATTCTCTGAATAATTTCTATTTCTTATACTTCAGTGGTTAAACCGAGAAATTTGCACGTAATTACAATATTCTTTTCGTCATTATCTTTCACTAAAACTTCTACTTTACCAGTAATTAAATCTTCACTTACAATATTATAGCCTTCAGATGCTCGTAACTTTTAATTTATTGGAATATCGAAGTTTGTTTTCGTATTTTTCTTGTTAATATTTTAATCAACTCTCTTTTAAAATGACATAAATAAAAATAACAATAATCACAATTGTCTATAATACTGTAACGAAAGTGAGAGAAGAAACTGGAAACATCACTCTAGAACGTTCTACAGAGTGCGCGACCGTAAACGCGGCGTCATCGAAAGTTCTGGAAAGTTCGAGAAACAAGCACGTTATAAGAGCGCGCTAGTGGCGCTGCAGGTGAGTCAGTCCGAGTCAGTCTATCAAGAACGTCCAAGTGCTCAACATCGCGAGTGATAGTGTGTTGCAAATAAATGTGTTAAGTGTACTCTAAATAAATAAATAAACATTGTTTTACTTATTTCCGAGTTTATTTAAACCCGATTTCATAACAACTGATGTCAGAAGTGGGATTACTTGGAATAAGTAAATTAAATTAAATGTGCAATACAGTGCAGTTCAGTGCAATACAGTGGCGGTCATCGATAAACTCAAAGTGTCCGAGTTGAAACAGGAATTAGAGGATCGGGATTTGGATACAGTGGGCAAGAAGGAGGAGCTTAAGAACCGATTTGCCTCAATTTTTAATTAAGAATGGTGAGCTCATAGAATTTTCCAGAAACCTCGAAAGTAAACTGAGTGAACAGAGAGCTGAGTTCATGGACAATGTAGAGGCCACGAGATCAAACTGAGTGAACAGAAAGACGCGCTTCTATAAACTACTTCTCAACAATGTAAAAATCTCGAAAGTAATTTGAGAGATGAGTTCATATAACACAATAAAGATATGGAGTATAAGTTAAAGATCTTAGAAGAAAAAGTCACAAAATCTAATAATCTCTCGGAAGATGGTACTTCGGATGTATTCCAATTGAACCGATTGATGGAAGAATTACAAGATGGTGTCAAGCACACTCCCTAAAAGGGGTTTCCGGCTGCGTCTTTTAATCATGAACCAAATGTGACACTAACAAGCAGCGTGGGAGGAAATAAATCATATGTGAAGCCGCCCACATTTGACGGAACTGTATCATGGGAAAACTATCGGAAACAATAAGCTGCTGCGAAGAGTAATGGGTGGTCTACAGAGTAGAAAGCTATCGCTCTAACTATGGCATTAAGAGGAAATGCCATGGATATCCTACAAAGCCTCCCAGAAAGTGAACTAGGAAATTATTCGAAGCTCTTGCAAGCAATCGAACTACGATACGGATACACACATCTCTAAGAAGTTTACCAATGCAGCTTAAAGCTAGGAACAAAATTCACTGGAGACACTCCAAGAGTTGCAGACAGACATCGCATGACTGGTTGGTATTCCCACACTGAAGAATTCCTAGATAAATTAGGAGTGCAAGCATTCGTGGAAGGAATTTGGGATACAAATGTCCAACAGCTCCTTTGGTTATCCCGCCCGAAAACCATGTAGGATTCTTTAGTAAACGAATTAGAGATTGAGGCTGCTAAAGAAGCTTCTAAAGCACGCATACCAGAAATGGAGGCCGAAGAAATGATTAACCGCACATTTTCAACTAAGAAGAAAGTTGTAAAATATTGGCACTGCGGAGAATTAGGCCACGTGAGGAGCAAGTGCGAGAAATACTTGCAAAAAGTGACCGAAGAGAAACAGGAAAACTAAAGAGAGTTAGTATGCAGGGGCGAACATCAACTCTGGATAGACAAGCTCCAATGACAGCTAAGGTGGCTACGTTGCAGCAATCGCTGTCAAGTCTGTTGGTTGATGGAAAAATAAATGGTCGTCAATATTCCTTGCTGCTGGATACTGGTGCCACAAAAACTATCGTAAGATCCGACATTATTGAATATAAGTTTATAACACCTTCTAAATTGGAGCCGTTTTAATGCACCACAAAGTTTTGGTGGTTAATATTGAAGACGAAGTAATCCTGGGTATGGATGTTATGAACTCCCACAGTTTTCAATTGGACCTTAGCCAAGGAGTTCTGAAAGTTGGGCCGGAGGAACATGTGCTTTATCAAAGAGGTTATATTCAAGCCAAAGTTCTTATAAGCGAAGATGTGGTCTTAAATCCTAGAAGCGAAGCGATGGTCATGGGTTCATTGGATAAGGCTGTTAATCAAGCGAAGGTCTTAATTATGGAGCCTATGGAGAGCCAATGCGATCTGGGAAAAGGCATCGTAGTCGCCAGAGCTTTGATAATGACCAACAAGAATGTTACAGTACGTATAATGAACTTGAACGATTACGAAGTCATTCTGAAACGAGGAATATCCGCAGGGAACTGATTGAAGACTGAATTCACCCCTCGCAAAACACCTAAAGAAGTGAAAGACTTACTCCTAAGAACCTATAAGTCTGTGGATAATCATAACAAACAAAAGAGGATAAAACATCTTTTAGAGAAATATCAAGATGACTTTCAAACAAAAGGAAACCCCAACAGAAGAACATATATTTTGAAAGGCAAGATTAATTAAGATTGATACTGGTAATACAACACCTATCAGACAAACATCTCGAAGGTTACCAATAGCGAAACGAGAGGAAGCGAATAATTGAAGATATGCAAAAGGAGCATGTAATTAGTCCATCCAGTAGCCCGTAGGCATCGCCAGTAGTCTTAGTGAAATAGAAGGATAATACAACCCGGTTTTGTGTGGATTATAGGCAGTTAAACAACATCACAAAGAAAGACAGCTACCCGTTACCAAGAATGGATGATACCCTGGATACTCTATCAGGTTCAACATTAATCTCCACTTTGGATTTGAAAAGTGGATACTGGCAGGTGGAGTTAGACGAAAACGAGAAGGAAAAACAGCGTTTACCATTGGCTCGGGTCTCGGGGAATTTAATGTTATGCCTTTTGGACTATGTAATGCTCCAGCGATGTTTGAGGGACTTCTGGAGAATGTCATAAGAGACCTGCTTGATATATCTGAATGACATTATCTTATTCAGTAAGACATTTGACCAACACCTTACAAATCTTGAAGATGTATTTTAAAGGCTTCGTACTGCTAACTTGAAGCTTAGCTCTAAAAAGTGTCATCTGCTACAAAAAGAAGTTACATACCTTGGACATGTTGTGTCAAAAGACGGTGTTGCAGTCGACCCAGCCAAAGTCAAGGCTATAAAAGAGTGGCCAGTCCCTAGAGATAAACATGAGATCAGAAGCTTTTTAGGACTGTGCACTTATTATCGCCGATATGTACCCGGATTTGCCAATGTTGCGAAACCGCTGACAAATTGATAGAAGATGCACGAAAGTTTTTCTGGAACCAAGACTGCCAACAAGCGTTTGAAAGCCTTAAAGAATACCTGATTAGTGCTCCAATACTGACAAGATGGACGCGAGCAACGTTGGGATTGGTGGAGTGCTGTCTCAAATGCAAGAGGGAATTATCGGATACTTCAGCAAAGTTCTTTCAAAACGTGTAAAGAACTATTGTGTGACTAGAAGCGAATTGTTAGCGATAATCAAATCCATCGAGCACTATCACAAGTACTTAAATGGAAGAAAATTCCTTTTGAGGACGGATCACGTTGCTTTAAGATGGTTGCTATAATTTAAAAATCCAGAGG